>CM070007.1:34173293-34395793 GCA_036247105.1 Cirrhinus mrigala
ATTCCGGTGATTTCAAAGCTGAATTTTTAGCTTCATTACTCCAGTCACGTGATCCTTCAGAAATCATTCTAATATTCTGATTTGCTGCCCAAAAACACATATAAACTGTATTACAGCCGAGTAGAATTTTTTTCAGGTTTCTTTGTTGATATTAATAATATATTGATTTAGCTTTTATTTTATATTTTCAAGTTTTAATTTTAAGTTGTAGTATTTTTTTGTGTAAGTTTGTCATTTTTAATAGTTTTTGTTCTTTTAAATATTTCTATTTAATATTATACTTTTCTATTTATATTTATATTTACTTAATTAAAAAAAAATGGTTTGGCAAATAATTGAAGTAAAAAGTTTATAAATAAAACTAACATTACTAAAACTGAAATTTAAACAAATTCAAGCTAAATTAAAATATTTTAAACAACAATAACTAATAAAAATCACGTAAAATTACCGCAACTTAAAAAAACTCGAGTTGTCAAATATTGGAAATAAAACAAAGTTCAAATTCATAAAATATTATTTCAGCTTTATTTAAATTATTTTTTGTGTTTGTTCTGTGGTTTTAGTCCACTAGGTGGATGCTAAGGTTTGTTTCTATGTGCGGTTGTTGGACTGTTACTATATTTTACCAATGTCATCAGCAGATTCAGTCTAAAGAGTCTGTAAGTTTGCTATAAATGAACGGCGAATTGTATGAAACGTCTATCTATATACACTCAGCCCTCTAAATGTAGCTGTAGAGAGCTGATGGATGGGTGAGCTGGTGTGTGGGTGTGTGTGAATGGGATGTGGGGCGATCGTTGGTGGATTGATCTCATGTTTCCAGAGGATGCAGTTTCTGCCCGAGGCAAAAAGAGCTGAGAAAAACACAGACTCGTTTAGAACACGTTGTTGCCGAGCTGTGTATGTGTGTGTGTTTTTTTTTTTTTTATCATGAAGACAATTTTAATTTTTGAATTACCTTTTTTTGCCACACAAAGACATATAAATCCTCTTTAGCTAAGCCCAAAACATGCAAACATCACCATTATTCCAACATTTCCATTCAATACTCTTGTTGTACTGATTTGCATGCTTAGCTGAAAGTTTTAGCTAGAAAAGCAGTTTGCTTTCTGCCCTGCTGATATATTATAAATACATCCCACAACGGCACTAACATGCACAATGAACACTGACTACATTTGGTTATAACGTTACCTATTCAAAACCAGTGCAGCTGTGGCTTCTCTAGATTCTGAACAAAGGCACTCCAGTCTTTGTGCTCAAGTCCATAAAGATGAGTAAATTATTATCACAGCATTTGCATGAAAAAGCTACCGACCAATTAAAATAGCACTAATGACACATTCAAATGCAGTGCACTGAGCATTTTTAGATGTGTATTTCTTGAAAAGCAATAAAAACTTTATCTATCTATGTCGGGGCTAAATATTCACACACCGATAGTGTAACCTTAAAAAAAAGCTACACTGTAGTTTCAGGGGTTGTAAAATGAAGACAAATGATTTATTATCAATATCTAATTCTATTGTTTAAATTGCTCCTCAAAAGTTTTATTTTTTCCCAAATTCCGATTCATTTCTTTTCCATTTCTTTACAATTTTCTTTATGCTTAAATTAAAAAGTACTTATAAAAAAAACATGTCTAATTAATTAAAATCATGAAACTTACACAACTTAACTGCAATTTAGTAAACATTTAACAAAAATTACATTTTAAGGCTCTATTAAAAATAATTTTTTTTTTTTCTCAAATTTAGTTTTTATTTTTACCAAAGTCTTTGTTTTCAATAAATTTTCTAGATTCCATTGTAATGGTTTCATTCAATTTTAATTATCAGAAAGTGTCTGTAATAAATTGATTAATATTATATATATATATATATATGTATTCCCAGAAATACTGCATTGTGTATTTACATTTTTCTGATAAATACATCCTGGCAAATTAAAAAAAATAAAAAAATCCTAAAAAAAATAATGTTTTAATGATAATTGTATTAGTAGTAGTACTATCATTACATTAAGTAATATATTTCTGTCACAGTTTCTTCAAGTTAAACCGAACTTTTATTTTGACGGGTTGCTGTGAAGACCTTTGAGTTTCTGTTTGTATATAATTTCTCTCAAAAGAAACAATAAAATGCTCATGATTTTCAGAGCAGTTCTAGAGATTATGTGTTCATGTACTCATATATTGAAGCTGAAAACACTGTGAACGTCAAGCGCGCTTTAGTATGTGTGTACTAAGCAAAACAGCATGTCTGTGTCATTCATTCACACAGACATAAAGAACATGTAGGATTCATATTTAAATATTCTTTTTGCAGCAAAATATATTCACAGACATTAGTCCATATCGTGTTTTGAAGTGTACTGACCTACTTTTGATTCATTCATCCCAAATTCCGTCAGTAACAGTAAATCCCATTTTTATGACTGGATTCCACAATGCCATCATAGGTATGGTGCTTTTATTTTTTATGAAAAAGTCTCTTATGCTCACCAAAACTGCATTTATTTGATCAAAAATACAACAGAAATATTTAAAGTACCCGTCCTATTTTAATATATTTCAGCAGCCATTACTACATCACGCCTTTACATTGATGTCACATGATCCTTCAGAAATCATTCTAATATGCTGATTTGATGCTCTTATGTTGAAAAGCATGATACATTGATATTTTTATTTAGAGTAGAAAACTCAATAGAACACCATTTATTTGAAACTGAAATTTTTTGTAACATTATAAATGGCTTTACACAATGTCACAATTTACTGTCCTATTTTGTGGGTGGTTACTATGTGTGCCATGTGGTTACTAGTGTATGCTAGACAGTTGCCAGGATGTTCTGAGTGGTTGTTACTGTAGGGTTTTCTGAACCACTAAACTGGCTTAATTTAAGAATTAATTTAAGAGGCACTCGAAAGTTCTTTCTATTATATGTAAAATGTGTATGTGTGTGTACTTGTTTTTGCTACATTGTGGGGACCAAATGTCCCCACAAGGACAGTAAAACCTGAAATTTTTGACATTGTGGGGCCTGATTAAAAATAGTAAATGATGTTTATCTGAAAATGTAACAATGCAAACAGCACCTACACTAATGCATTGTTATTTTAGCATTGAGATATGATACTGGTTTTTATTAATATTTTGAATTAGCTTTTATATATATTTTCCATTTTCATTTGAATTTTAATTAAAGTTTTAGTAATTTTGTCATTTTTATTAGTTTTCGTTTCTTTGTTTTTAGTCATTTTTATTTCAGATTTATTTTAGTTATATATTGTTTATATACGATTATAATATTTGTTAATGAAATTACCTTGTATGTTTTGAAATTACCTTTATTTTTACATTTTCAGTTTTTACTTTTATTTTAATTTTTTACTAGTAATTTAATTATGTGCGCATTTTTAAAAAAAAATATATATATATATATTTAGCTTATTTTTATTTAGCTTAGTTTTAATTTTAGTAATTTTAATACATCAACTTAGTTATTTTATTTAAGCCTAATTTTTAAGTTTAAACCTTTATATATTTATATAAACATATATGTAATTATTAAGATTTAATATTTATACTTTAAGTAAATATTTACGCATTTTTTATTTCAGTGTGAAAGTAAATAACACTGACATAAAGTAGTTTGTTTTTTTTATAAAAAAAATTTAAAGTTTTAATTTTTATTAGGTTTTGTTTTAAATATTTCTATTTAGCTTTTTATTTCAGATTCATCTGAATACTTTTTTAATTTTAGTACTTTTGCACAATTTTTGTAGTTTTTAAGTTTAAGTTCTAATATACAGTCATGTGAAAAAGCTGACACCCTATTAAAAAAAAAAAAACTTAGCTGGTCTTAAAATTTTGAAAATGTAAGGATGCAAACAGGTTTTCTGTAAGGGGTAGGTTTAGGGTTATAGGGTTGGGTGAGGGGATAAACGGTATCGTTTGGTCAGTATAAAAACCATAGAAGTCTATGGAAAGTCCCCACAATTTACAAAAACAAACGTGTGTGTGTGTGTGTGTGTGTGTGAACTCACCGGTCACGGTGAGAACATTATTTGTGATACTAGCACTGAGATGCAGCCGTCCTCTCCTCTCAGTGTGGTCTGTTCCGCACAGGCTGGGAACATTTTCCACGCATCGTTTATGAATATTCATCATACAAGCTGCAGAAAACCACACAGAATTAGATTGACAGCATTACACATGCAGCGTTTGTTTCTCACTCACTACTTACTAAGAAATGCCCACGCAATCACCGCAAACACTACGACACACACCCACAGTCACATATAGACACACAAAGATCACACCCACACTAGCTAAAATATATACAGAACACAGCTGTATTTACATATGTACTGCACATAAAATGATTCAAACAACTGAAAGATTCAAAAACAAAATCCAAGCTTTGGCATTTTTGTCATTATACAGAATATTAATACAAGCTTTCAAATTTTTATTGTCTTTTAATTCGTTAAAAATAAAAATACATCTATGCAAGCAGTCTCCTACATTATATAACATAAACAAGGTAAATTTGCATTTCATGCACCATTTCCAAATGATCAAACAGATATTAGTAGATCAAACAGTGCATTATGTAACGCATGATCATAACCAGCAGAGGTCACTGTATGAAGGCTTTCATTGTTCAGTGTGGGGGTGTGTGTGCAAGTTTAGACTCACTGTCGCATTTCATGCCCTGGTGTATGAGCCCGTACAGTAGAGATCCACAGTGGTCACAGAATGTAGGGCTGGAGTATGTGTGTACCTTGAACTTATGCTTACTTCGAGGGTCCTGTGACACAAAAACACACATCAAAATAAGACTCTACCTTGACAAGAAAAGTAAAATGACTAAACCTTGGATTAGATTTGATACAACTTTATCATCATTATGCAAAGTAGAGATTCTAACAATAATCCAGAAGCAAATCCAGGTGCAGCTACAGTGCAAGCGATAGCGGAAATATATAGTATATATATCTGGAAAAGATATTATCATTATTTTGTGACATTAATATGACATTTATGATATGTAGTTAAAAGAGAAAACATTGTGGAAAAAAATAGCTTGTTTTTATTATCTATTGATTTATCTATAAATAAAATGTTTATTATTATTAATAATAAATCAATAGATGATACATTAAAAAAACATACATATCATACTAGCATACATACTAGGTCAAAAGCTGTTTTTTTCTTCTTCATGGTTAATGGAAGTCCATTGATGTTACTTAAAATAATCAATTAATTAATTAACGTATTGATTAAATTAATAGTGAAGATGACAGTTATGAATTCATCGCATCACAGCAAGAACATTAGAAACAGATGTAGTGTAGAAACACCTACACTAATGCTTTTTTATTTTAGCATTGAGATACGATCCTGGGTTTTATTAATATTTTGAATTAGATTTTATATACATTTTCCATTTTCATTTGAATTTTAGTTAAAGTTTTAATAATTTTGTTGTCATTTTTATTAGTTTTTATTTCTTTGTTTTTAGTCATTTTTATTTCAGATTTATTTTAGTTATTTTAGCATTGTTATAATATTATAATATTTGTTAATGTTTTGAAATGACCTTTATTTTTACATTTTCAGTTTTTACTTTTACTTTAATTTTTACTAGCAATTTAATTATGAATGCATTTTTGAAAATGTATATTTAGCTTATTTCAGTTTTAATTTTAGTAATTTTAATACATCAACTTAGTTATTTTATTTAAGCCTAATTTTTAAGTTTAAACCTTTATATATTTATATAAACATGTAACTATTAAGATTTAATATTTATACTTTAAATATTTACGCATTTTTTATTTTAGTGTAAAAAGATAATAACACTGACATAAAGTCGGTTTTATTTTACAAAAAAATTTAAAGTTTTAGTTTTTACTAGGTTTTGTTTTAAATATTTCTAGTTAGCTTTTTATTTTAATACTTTTTTAAATTTTAGTACTTTTGAACACTTAATTTTTATAGTTTTTAAGTTTAAGTTCTAATATACAGTCATGTGAAAAAGTTAGGACACCCTATCGAATTTCATGGTTTTCCGTATCAGGACATCAAAAAAAAAAAAAAAAAAACTGGTCCTTGGCTGGTCTTAAAATTTTGAAAATAAAACCTCAGATGAACAACACCACATGACAAATTGCACCGTGTCATTATTTACTGAACAAAAATAAAGCCAAAATGAAAAAGTCATGTGTCACAAAGTTAGGACACCCTTGCTGTTAACACTGTAATTAAGAGGGTTAATAACAGTCAAGCACTGCTGATCAAATACCTTTGATTAACTGATCATCGGCAAGTCTGAGTGCCTATATAAAAGCATAAGCTTTGGCAGTTTGCTGGTCTGGAACCTTCAGGTGTGTTTTAACACAATGCCAAGGAGGTAAGACATCAGCAATCATCTTAGAGAAGCAATTGTTGCTGCCATCAATCTGAGAAGAGTAATACGGCCATTTCCAAACAATTTGAAGTTTATTCACAAATGGTAGACATTTAAAACAGACACCTCTCCTTCCAGGAGTGGACTCAAATGCTGTGGGGAGAGCTGTGCATAGACAAATGCCCACAAATCTCAATAAACTGGAGCAACGTTGAAAAGAAGAGTGGTCCAAATTCCTCCAGAACAATGTGAGACTGATAAAGTCACACAGGAAATGAATGCTGCAAGTTATTGCTGCTAAAAGTGGATCTACAGGCAACTGACTCATAGGGTGTCCTAACTTTGTAAGACATGGCCTTTCCCTCTTGGCTGTATTTTTCTTAAATAAATAATGACAGTGTGACATGTCGTGATGATGTTTATCTGAGGATTTATTTTCCAAATTTTAAGACCTGCCAAGGGCCAGATAATTTCTTATTATGTTCTGATACAGAAACCATGCAATTCAATAGGGTGTCCTAACCTTTTCACATGACTGTATATTCATAAAAAAAACAACAAAAAAAAAAAAACTATAGATACGATATATAGATATTATATTGGTTTCTATTAATATTTTGAATTACTTTTATATACATTTTCAATTTTCATTTGAATTTTAGTTAAAGTTTTAGTTATTTTTTGGTAACTTTCTTTTTGTAATTTTTACTTCAGATTTTAAGTTATTTTAGTATATTAACCCTTTAACTGTCACCGTCCACTCTGCGGGACACCTACGTTTACTTCACCATATTACAAATAAATCCTAATCTAATCATGACAAACTATCGTTGGAAAGGTCTAAGACTCCTAAATAGATATTTTACCATATTTTTGTGTTACAAATTATGTAGGAAAAGTAATAGATTAATATGTCAAGAGTGCAACTTAAAAAAAAAAAAAAATCTACATCATAACATGAGTTCTGACCTTTGTCCCAAAAGACTTTCGTTTCCTTTTTCCCTTTCATGCTTTAGATATAAGAAATTATATATCAGTTCAAAACTTAAAATCTCAAAATTCAACCTCTGAAAGGCATTTTAAAATCAGACACTGCATTACCATGGAAAATGTACATCAAAATCATACAACAAAATGTTTTCATTCATGAATTTTGAAAAATTTAAGTCTGGATAGTGCATTTTTATATCTGTGTTCAAAAATGGGAGTGAGTTAAAGGGTTAAGGTAAACTAAATGAAATGTTGCACTTGCAACTAGCTGAAGTAAAATGATTTTTTATATATATATATATATATATATTTATTTTGTTTCATTTAAAGTTTATTTTATTCCAAGTAATGAAAGTGTTTTTATTGTTTTTAAGTCTATGGGAAGCTCAGTAAAACTTGAGTGACTGAGCAACAGTAAGCAAGGTGGGGCGGAGCGCCCACATAACTGAAAAAGCAAGCAGTGCAATTGATAGCAAGATATACAGGAGGGAATTCAGAAAACAATGAAGTGAACTGCAATCTTATATATAATAGTATGATAAATTCCTACAGCTAGGGGGCGCCAGTGTAGAGACCCAAAGAAATAAAATACTGCAAAGATTATTATTAAAAAGTATATAAAATAAATAAATAAAATGCAACCATGTGAAGCAGCAAGATTTTGACTGTTGCTTCTCCTTTGTTTGAAATAATTCTAGCAAGTGCAAATTCAACAAAAGCACATTAATGGTCTAGCACCTTCTCTGTGTTCAAGCTTTTGTAAAGGAGTAAATGGTGAAAAGTGTAAGAATCAAAGCATTCCTACACATCAACATCACACAACGGAGACGGCACTTGTGAAGTACAGTAACATTCATGGAAAACAAACATAATTGACTGCAACAAGAAACAAAGCACAACACAGGAAGTGCGCGTGTGCGCCTGCTTTTACACATATAGGGAGGAAGCGCGGTTATAAATAGAGATTAGAGAAGAGAAAACTGATGTTTCTGCCTGTTTGCCTGTGAATATATAGTGCAAGCAAACACATGAGGAACATGATTAGTGTAAGGCTTCATTAAACAGTACATAATCAGTTACCACTGAATAAATATTTAAACTGCTTACCAAGCAGTGTGTTTACATGAATAAGTATGCAAGTGTTTCTACTGCTTAGTCACAGGAAGAAGTTTCTTTCAAATGAACAGGAAGTGTCTTTCACTATCAGAAAAGATGGCGCAAGAGAAGACAGAAAGGGGGTGGATGAGAGCATTTCCTTGCGCGCTCGCAGGCTTTACTTACATCTGATGCGGGGCCTTTATCGGCCCCGGGGCAGGAGAAAGTAACAAACTCATGGCAGCGTTTGTGGACCACAAAACAGCACACTGAAGGAGAGAGAGAAAGAGAGAAAGAGAAGTTCATTAAAACATTTTTGAACATTTCCATCATGGTGCACAATGTTTTACAGAAAGACAGCACGAGCACACTTTTAAGCCAAAATTGTTAGGCTTTGATGATAAAACTATACTGTTCAGAATGAGGACAAAAATGTTTTGGTCGTCAAATGTTAGTGTAACAGGTTCATGGTTAGTAAATGTGATGAACCACACCGGTGGTTACTTCTTGCTTCATTAGTGCTGAGTAATGCAGTTGTTTATAGACGCCATGTAGTCAGATATTTTGTGATCTAACGCAATCACATACTGACGCAATCGCATTTAAGCGGAGCTCAAGGGTCTAAATACTTCTTGGAGTCACTGTTTATCTTCAGAAGCTGATATTTTTGAAGAGCTTGAGAATCTGGCTATTGACATGAATCAGTGCTATTTTAGTATTATTTATACACTATTATAATATTTGTTAGCATTCTGAAATGATCTTTATTTTTACATTATCATTTTTACTTGAATTTTTAGGTTTCAGTAATTTTATTGATTTTATTGTTCATTTTTACAAATCTTTTTTATTTTAGCAATTTTAATAGATCAGCTTAGTTATTTTATTAAGGTCTAATTTTTAAGTTTAAACATTTATATATTTATTTAAACATATAAACATACTGTATGTATTTATATATATACTTTAAAGGAGAATATCACTTCTGGAACAAACATTTACAGAAAATGTACTCACCCCGTTGTCAGCCAAGATGTTCATGCCTTTCTTTCTTCAGTCATAAAGAAATTATGTTTTTTGAACACATTTCAGGAATTATCTCCATATAGTGGACTTTAATGGTACCTGTGAGTTTGAACGTCTAAAATGCAGTTTCAATGCAGCTTCAAAGGGCTCTAAATGATCACACCTGAGGAATAAGGGTCTTATTTAGTGAAACGATTGGTCATTTTCTATTAAAAAAAAACAAAAAAACAATTACATACTTTTCAACCTCAAATGCTTATCTTGTCTAGCTCTGCGATGCACATGAGTACTCTGTGTAATCCGGGTCAATACAGTTAGGGTATGTCGAAAAACTCCAATCTCATTTTCTCCTCCAACTTCAAAATCACCCTACATCACTGTTCTCCTTTTTTTGTAAAGGGCGTTTGACCTTCTTTGCATTTTCACATCTATGCACTGGGTCGGTACTTCTGCAGTGATGTAGAACAATTTTGAAGTGGAAGGAGAAAATGAGATGGGAGTTTTTTTACCTACCCTAACTATATTGGCCCGGATTACACAGAGTACGCATATGCATTGCAGACCTAGACAAGATTGAGCATTTGAGATTAAAAAGCATATAATTAATTTTTTTTTTTTTTTTAGAAAACAACCGCTAAATAAAACCCTTCTTCCTTGGCTGGGATCATTTAGAGCTCTTTGAAGCTGCATTTAAACTACATTTTGGAAGTTCAAACTCGCTGGCACCGCTACAAGCTGTACAAGAAGTCCGCTACATGGAGATAATTTCTAAAATGTTTTCCTCAAAAAGCATAATTTCTTTACGACTGAAGAAAGAAAGGCATGAACACCTTGGATGACAACGGGGTGAGTACATTCTCTAAATTTTTGTTCTGGAGGTGAAAATATTTATGCATTTTTTATTTCAATTAACTGTGAAAGTGATTAACAACTGAGATAAATCTAAGTAGTGTGAGATGTAGTTAGTGTTTTAAATAGGTTTTAAACTACTTTTTTTACTAGATTTTGCATTAAATATTTCTATTTAGCTATTGTTTTGATTTCAGCTTAATATTAGTACTTTAAGCACATTTTTAATTTTTGTTTGATTTTTAAGTTCCAATATTTATATATTTATAGAAATATTAAGCTTGAAGTTGATATTCATGCTACGCCTACGTCATCAGCTGGAACGCCACTCTCTGGTGAAGCGTGTACGACAGATAGCTGAAGCTAGAGATTATGGTTTATAGTTTTAAATATAGATATTTTTCTTACACAAATGCATTGATTTACTACAGGAGGCCTTTATGAACCCCCCCAGAGCCAGGTGGAGTACTTTTTATGATGAATGGATGAACTTTATTGGACTTCAAAATCTCAACACCCATTCATTGCCATTATAAAGCTTGGAAGAGCCAGGACATTTTTTAATATAACTCAGATTGTATTCGTCTGAGAGACGAAAGTCATATCATGGGGTAATTCTCACTTTTGTGTGAACTATCCCTTTAAGTATCCTTTTTGTTTTACTGACGGAGAAATGCTTCATATGATACAGTGTAGAGCCCGACCAATTTATCGGCAGGCTGATATTATCGGCCGATATTAGGCCATTTTCCAAACTATCGGTATCAGCATTTATAATGGCCGATAAATGAATATTTCAAAAATAAAATAAAAACGGACGAAACACCCTTCAACCATGTCATGAGTGTTGGCGCCACCAGAGGGCACTCTACACCGTCCCTGTTGGCAACACTCGTGTATAACGCCCCACACATCCTGCAACCTGCTGATCCAGCCAGAGTCGGGCAGAGAGAACCAGTTATCCGCGAGTGAGATCATCGGTGAAGTGTGTTCATGGTGAGTTGGTCACGAGACATAGATTGCTTGAATAACAATTAAAAGAACATCCCCATCAGTTCTCTTAACTCAAATAAGCATGACAAAATTCGTGACTATCATGTCCAGTTTTGCTGCTGTTAAATAAGCCGAGAGTGAAGCGGAATTAGCTAGTAATTACATTACGTTGTTACAGTGTAGTTGACTGACTGTCCTTTTAACTTTTGACAATGAGACTGAAGTATTTCTTTAATAGCGTGACAGTTATAGCAATGAGACGTATCATCTCTCCTTGGCCTGTTATATTGAAAATGTATGTTTTACAATTTGCAGTATGACGTTATCCATTGCTAAATTATGGCTCATCATAGACTAGCTAACCACAAAGCTAGCTAATGCCACTATCAGTGGAAGACCGCTAACGTTAACATTAATGAGCTTGGAAACCACAACAAACTTATTCTGCCTAAATAAAGTAATGATTACTGTATTTATAACTAGCATATCTCTAGTTACAGTCCCTGCATTGTAAAATGTAAGTTAGACTTGCGAGGAGTGAACATTTAGACATAGAGAAATAGTATCAAACGTAGCTTGTGCATAAAAGTTAGCTTTTCTTTTACATGTGTGTGGAATCCAATGACGCCAAGTGTGCGTTGCAGACTGTCGTTCAGCCGCAGCATTAACGAGTCACATAATGGATTTAGATTGCTAAATAGTAGGTTTTAGAAGGCAGGCAGCAACTGATGATTGAAAATGGTTTGATGTAGCTTGGTGGAAAGAATTTAAAAGCTGACATTGTAATTATAAGGTAGCTGTTATTTATCAGAACTTAACAGAATTTGTCTCCAGTCCTATTCAAAGTTATATTTATGAAGCTTACCAAGTCTTTCAAAACTGGTAACTTTGATTTGGTTGTTGTTGTTTTTGTGTTTTTGTTCAAAGGACTTTACGTTTCATATCTTAAGTTTGTATTTTTATACATTTTATTTATCAGAACTTTAATATATTTTGATGTTCCTCTGTTCTGTTGTGACAATAAAAGAAACAAGTTTCTTTTTAAAATGCATTATCATATTATGTTAGTTAAAACTCATAAATAACTACAAATAACTAATGTTAGGGAAATCTGTTAATGTTTTGTTGCGCGTTTCCTAAATTTAAAAAAAAAAAATTAAAACCAATAAATATTTGTATCGGTGTCGGCCTTCAAAATCCTTTATCGGTCGGGCTCTAACACAGTGAGAGAGCTGTCCAAATGAACGTGAAACGATTCAGACCAATTTGGCAAAGATGTTTAGTCAGTTCAGTGAAAGAACCAACTTCTGTGATTAAAGGCATGGCTGGTTCAGTTGACAGAAATACAGGACACACATAACTGCTGAATTGCAGGGCAAACGTTTCTCAGGTCGCACAGAGCGCTGATGGTACCCACAGTGCGTACAGCCATACATCTGCAGGCGCCACTGACTTAAGCCAAGTGTTTTGTCTTCTGGATTATATTTGCCTAATTGCCTAATTTGCCTGTTGCTTGATCATAAACCTCACAACCTAAGGTTATAACAGGATGTGCCTCTGAAAAACATTCACTCTCTAAACATTCTCTGGTCAGTCCAAACAGGATCACATTTGTCACAATTACTGGTAGGGGTCAAAAAAAGGTGACATTTAGGGCTGGGTGATAAAACGATAACGATATGTATCGCGATAGACACGTGATCGATATCAATAAAAAATGTGTTCGATAAAACGTTCGATATTTTTTATTCTTCGTGGGAAGAAAACAGAGGTTGCGAAGCAAGTTTGGTTGCATTAACAAAGGCACTCGCTCTCTGGTAACCTAGCAACGTAGGGAGAGACACGCTAACAGCCAATCATGTAACAATATCAATTTTGGTTGCGCCATATCGTTGTCTCGTGCTGGTCTGCTGGATTCCTCTTCATAAGCAGAAAATGAGTGCCGCAGCGAGCGAGGAAATTGTAAATAAAAGAGGAAAAGTCAGCTCGCCAGTATGGCAGTTTTTTGGATATTACAAGTCTGACCGTAGTCAGACCAATGTCGTCTGCAAATTATGCAAGACCGTCGTCCCCGCCAAGACTGGTAATACCACGAACTTGATGTACCACCCTTTGGAGCACAGCCGTATTCAACCAACAACATCTGTAGCTGCAACACCGCACAAGCAGCAGACCACAATGGAGAGGTACTCTGCATCAGTGCCTTATGACAAAGAATCTAAACGGTACAAAGATATAATGGAGGCAGTGGCATATCATATAGCCAAAGACATGCTTCCGCTTAGCACGGTCGAGAAGCCAGGTTATAAAAAGCTTATACACGTTTTAAAACGTTTTCTGGATGGTTAAAATAAAATGAAATTGCATTTTTGAGAGAAAAAAGATAAATCGCGTAGGCCTATAACGTTAAGTCGCATTTTATTATTACATTCAGAAAGACACCAGGTCGCGAAATATTTACAATACACTGTAAACATAGGCTAGGCTATTTTAGTTCCCCTCACTCCACAAAAAATCATTTCAATTTAACAGTATTTAGAAAAGAACAAGAATGAAAAATATAAGAAGCTAGGGGACAAGCAAAAACGAAACCGTTTAGGCTAAAGCGAAACTGAAACTAACATTGGGTCTCTCATACGACACGAATCCAATGTCTCTGTATTCAAGATGTATTTGAATGCTAAAATATTATTTATTATGTAAACCTGGTTTTGTACTTCTCGCATTACAATATCCACATAAAAAATGTTTGGCATAATATCACGGCAGTACGTTGATAACGATTAAGCAGTGTGATTTTTTTTTTTTTTCCCCATATGTTTGGCTGATTGTGTGTGCGCGTGCGGCGCCGGCGCAATCACTTGATTTTTTCCTTCTAACAGGGGAAACGACTCTTTACAGATAATCGAAACTGTAAACGGTTTGTAATATATTTTATTAATATATTTTAAATGTAATATATTTTTCTTCTGGTCCTTATTTTAAATGGGTCATAAAAAATATCAATAATTATCGATATCGACCGATATGAAACACTGATATCGTGATACAGTTTTCAGCCATATCGCCCAGCCCTAATCAGAACTTTAATATATTTTGATGTTCCTCTGTTCTGTTGTGACAATAAAAGAAACAAGTTTCTTTTTAAAATGCATTATCATATTATGTTAGTTAAAACTCATAAATAACTACAAATAACTAATGTTAGGGAAATCTGTTAATGTTTTGTTGCTCGTTTCCTAAATTTAAAAAAAAAAATAAAAAATATCGGCCGATATATCGGAATATTGGATTTTAAAACCAATAAATATTTGTATCGGTATCGGCCTTCAAAATCCTTTATCGGTCGGGCTCTAATACAGTGAGAGAGCTGTCCAAATGAACGTGAAACGATTCAGACCAATTTGGCAAAGATGTTTAGTCAGTTCAGTGAAAGAACCAACTTCTGTGATTAAAGGCATGGCTGGTTCAGTTGACAGAAATACAGGACACACATAACTGCTGAATTGCAGGGCAAACGTTTCTCAGGTCGCACAGAGCGCTGATGGTACCCACAGTGCGTACAGCCATACATCTGCAGGCGCCACTGACTTAAGCCAAGTGTTTTGTCTTCTGGATTATATTTGCCTAATTGCCTAATTTGCCTGTTGCTTGATCATAAACCTCACAACCTAAGGTTATAACAGGATGTGCCTCTGAAAATCTAGTACTCTCTAAACATTCTCTGGTCAGTCCAAACAGGATCACATTTGTCACAACTACTGGTAGGGGTCAAAAAAAGGTGACATTCACACCTTAATCTATGTATACAATGTTAAACTAACATTAGGTCAAACTATGAACACATATCACATGCTAAAAGAGTCCACTTTGCTAAATAACCACCCCCATTGGGGAATCCATGGAGTTCATGCAGACCTTTTGTACTTTTCACACATTTTCTGTGCTGATTTCTACAGAACATTTTTAAACATGTTTTAAACAATCAGAAAGCACAATCAAATAATGCACATAATGATAAGTGTATACAATTAAGTCACTGTAAATCACTTCGATATGTCTGTCAAATGAATGTAAATGTATAGGCATCAAAAAAATATATATATTTATGATATAAACATTTTCAGACAGTTAATAATGCTTTAAATAAATAATGATATTCTTCAAAATATTCGAAACAACATCATGTTTCCTTTAAAAGCATGGAAAGGGATAAAAAATAATGCTTGAGGCTTTTTTTGTGTGTAATCTGCTCTTTTTATAATTGGTCTAACAGTTTGGCAAGCAAAGCCTATAATCATAAACTGCTACTGATCATTTGCCAGCTAAGCCCTGATCAGTCTTATTTTTATGGTTAAAATATCTCAAAATCTATGAAGCAAGATAATTGTACGCGAGAAACAACACTGCCTAAGATATTTAGCATATCTTTAAAACAAGTGCATTTTGCCTTTGCACTGACAGTTTTATTTCCATCTGTTTTACGCATATGTTAAAGAGAAGTGAACAAATCTGACAGGGTAGTAAATCAAAATGCACTTGTCAACAAGTCTAAAAATCATATGCACAAGGATTCTAACTTGTAGATATTTTTTTAAACCAGTGGGAGAAATGTGTTAAAGACGTACAGATCAGATTATCTGAATAGCTATGATGGTTGACTGCTTGACTTTACCTGTCAAGAACATGCTTAGTCATATTTCACCTCTAAAAATAAATAAATAAAATAAAATATAAAAATAAAATAAATAAATTAGATATATTATATATACAATTATTTGGTAAATTTACAATAAGAATTCATTTGTTACCATTAGTTAACTACATTAGTAAACATGAACTAACAATGAAAAATACTTCATGCATCTTCATCTCAAAAGATCTTCATCTCTCTGTATTTTTTAATAGACTTCAGCTGATACAAACTAACAATAAACAGTTGTATTTTTATTAACTAACAAATATTAATACATACTGTAACAAATGTATTGCTCATAGTCAGTTAGTGTATGTATGTATTAACTAACATTAGCTAATGGCAACTTACTGTTTTTTCAGGACCATAAAATATATCTATCTTGCCTACATTAAAGCATAATTTTAAACAACGAACTGTAAAATTTACTGTCAAACAAAACTGGTTTGACAACCATAAACAAACAACAGTCAGATAAACGCACACGCACACTCACACAAAAAACATTATAGGCCTTCAGGCTTTAATCACTGGGATCTAGCATTCATTATTAACCAGACTATTAAATATGTATTGTTTGACAAATTATTTATAAGGTTGATAACCCAATGGCAACTGTTGCAATCTGTGATTTAGCTACACATCTGTTTTACAGAAATGCATCTATTTCGAACACACATCCAAGTTTAGCTTCTGAATACCTGGCCGGACTCGACAGGCCAGGTGCACATAAATACGAGGGTAGAGGTGAGAGAAGGAACCACAGTCTGGTATGCACTGACATTCCAGCCAAAGGAATTCATGCGTAGTCACAAAGGAGAAAGCAGTGACAGTTGCGTCACAGTGGCCAGACTGAAGCTAAAGGATCTCCCCTTCGCAAGTAAACAGTCTATTCTATCCGGCACACCCTTTGCCTTTTCTAGAGAAGCATTCCAGGACATTCCCTCTGTAATCTCTTAGCTGTTGCCTAGCAACAAGACTTAAGGGTTAAAGAGTGTGGGACTGTTCTTTCCGCTAAATGTCAAGTTTATAGTCTGCCTCAGTTTAACTCTTGACAATATTGCAATTATACACATGTAGAGGAGAGTGGGGTGAGATGTGTCAGTGGATAAGATGCACAACTCCCTAAAAGGGATAGTTCATGCAATAATGACAATTCTGTCAATACTTGTTCACCCTCATGTCATTCCAAACCCGTAGGATCTTCGTTCGACTTCAGAACACAAATTAAGATATTTTGATGAAATCTGAGAGCTTTCTGACCAGGCCCAGCTCCACGGGGGGGCCCACCCAATCAGAAGCTTGGCCCACCCTGGCCCCACACTACATAGCCTAACAACCAATCACAAAATTGGAGCAATATTCAGTTGAGCTAGATTTTAATTTTTCTTTTTTTTCTTACTGGTCGCACCCCGAAACATTTTAATATTGTATATAGTTTTCGTGCTATCAATACGCAGGGTATTGAAATCGCTTTTGCGCTGTTTACTTTCACTTTTGCTTTCGTGATTAACGCACACTCTGTGTAAAGGATGTTTGTCATTGAGCACAAGACTGAGCAGCAAATCTTCCAGCATGGTCTGTCAGTCATCTCTCATTACCCTTTTTTTTTTTTTTTAATCATTTTATCAAGGAGCGATTTAGATTTTTAGCCCCTTAGCCTATCCCCAAACCTACCCATTTTATAGCTAATATAAAAATTATATAAAACGGAACTGACTAAAATATGCAGGGAAATTTTAGTAACAATATAACAAAATATTTTTATAGTTGTTTAATCGCTTAATTTTGAAATTACGTTGCGTTTTGGTGTATTGTATGCTTCTTTAGTCACAGCATGTCGGAGAAAACGCCTTTTGTGTCCCACCACGGCAAACAAAGTAAATATTACATGAATGGTTAAACGACTGCAGAAATGTTATTTATTTTAAGGGTTTAAAGTGTAGTCTTGTTTAACATTGTGCATCTTGGAAGCGAGCCGGCAGCAGAAATCACACAGAACAGAGCAAAATGTTATTATTTCATATTGAGTAAACGATTAAACAATTTAATAATGAAACTGAAAACATAAGGCCATTGATATGACAACTAAAAACAACAATAATAATGAAATTAATCCAGCAATTTTAATATTCATAAGGATTAGTTTTTAGGTGTCGTCAACATCAGTATTTTACGTTTAAATACTGTAAATACGTCAGTATTGTACGTTTTAGTGTCTGGAAAAATGTAAGTAAATGTACGTTTTACAGAACCACTTTTTACTTAAAATACATACGAATTATCATGAGATCACGTCAGTACAGCAGATGCTTTCAGTTTAGAATTGTAGCTTATGTTTTCCAACTCAACTAAATGATTTTTATTTCTATAAAAATGCTAAACGTCAGTGAAGGTGGTCAAGTAATGTAATCAGTGTATGTCCATACACTGTGTATAACACCAACTACCCCAGGTGAAAAAAAATGTGCAGTTCCATAATGTATAGTGCTATATTTTCACACACTAATTTTGTACTTAATATACTAAAAATTATTCTTTAGTAAGATAATCTTAAGAACATCTATAGTGTACTCAGCTGTGCTATTTTGAGGCACTATTGATAGGCCCTATAAACTAAAATGTTCTTTTAACACACTATATATGTATTAAAATAATGTATGTATTTACCACTACACCCCCCCCCCGGCCCACCTTGGATTTCACTTGGCCCACCCTTCTTGTCATTTCTGGAGCCGGGCCTGTTTCTGACCCTGCATAAACAGCAACATAACTGACACGTTCAGGGCCCAGAAAGATAGTAAGGACATTGTTAAACTAGTCCATGTGACATCAATGGTTCAACCATAATTTTATGAAGCTACGAGAATTCTTTTTGTGTGCAAAGAAAACAAAAATTAGGTAAAATTAAGACTGAACCACCAATGTCACATGGACTATTATCTTTCTAGCCCGTGAATTTAGTTATTGCATTGCTGTCTAACAGGGTTAGAAAGTTGTTAGAAAGTTAGAAATGTCTTAATTTGTGTTCCAAAGATGAACGAAGGTCTTACAGGGTTTGAACAAGTGAGTGAGTAATTAATGACAGAATTTTCATTTTTGTGTGAACTAACCCTTTAATGCAGCAGACTGTATTCGATTTGTCATGTGATTACACACACTACCGTCCAAAAGTAGGAAAACCCATCATGCAAGTTCTGATTTATCTGAATGTATTTATGTACAACGTGAACATGATTCAACCTGCCCCTAGACATCAGTTTCACTTCCGACTTGTCCTTTTTAAAAGGGGTCCTGTTATGCTCGTTGACAAAGTCTTGATTTTGTTTTGGTGGTGTACTAGAACATGCTCTCATGCTTGGTGGTTCAAAAAAAACTTATTTTTCACATCATTTATGTTATTATAATACCTTTCCCCCCAGCCTGGCACAAATTGCTTGATTAGTTCTGGGTTTGATGAAGGCCCACCTTCTGAAAAACGAAATGTCTTGAGATTGGTTAGCTGTCCCACTGCGTTGTGATTGGCAAACAGTTTATTAGACGGTGTTTCAGTACTGCCACGCCGCTTATCAAAGTAGCAAGTTCCGTCTGCTCCATTATAGTCAAGGATATATTAAGGTATAGTTGACGCTACAGTAGTGCTGGGTCCTATCGTCAGCCTGCAACATCGCCGATACATTTAATTTAATTATTTACATACCTAGTTTCATTACCCGAAACCAGCTACAGCATAAGGCTAAAAGCAGCCTGTTTTTAATATGACTTGAATTGTATTTAACATGGCAACAACTGAATAAAAACATTGTAAGTTACTAATTATAATGCTTACATTTCCTTATTCAAAAAGCAGCTTCAGAAAACAAGCAAAGAACATTAACATTATTAGCCTAGTCTAGCCTAGTCTAGTGCAAGTTAAAGCTTTTTAAAAAACACTCGCGTTATAAGTAAAGCCATCTACACCGTATGATGAATAAATCTCTTACCATACGCCTCACACGTCTACGGCGGACACTCTAGTCAATGCTTGTGTTTACACCAGCCACACCTCGCCATGTGTTTCAACCCCCTTCAATATGTCTGCGGTGCGTTACGGCTCTGATGCGGCCACTCTAGTCAATGCTTGTGTTTATACCTCATTGAAGTGTCCCAGAAGCGGCTCCCCCAACTCGTCCCTACCCAACCCACAACCATTTGAATTTCCGTAGGCCGGATTTATTTTAATGATATTCTAATGGGCTGCATTGTGACATCATAACACCCGGAAAACAAACGCTGTAGTCCAAAGGAGCCGTTCGTTGTAGTTCTTGAAAAAGGATTTTTTTAAAAACAAAATATCTCCCTTTGGAGTTGACGTTGAGATTTATAGCTTTGTAGATATTTTTTATGCCCAAACATACACACCACACACTGACTAAAATTCAAAAAGTGAAAAAGCAAAATAGGACCCCTTTAAAGACATAAAACTTTGTTTTAGGCCAGAGGCAACTTAAGTGGGACAGCTTAGGCAGTTCACAACTACAAATTTGTTTACTGTTATGATAAGACACTTTTCCCAACCATGAAATGTTTTCTTTGGAAGCTAAGCAAGTTTGAACCTGCACAGTATTTAGTACCCAAGTCAAACCTTAGGTACAACTCAAACACTAAAATATGAAACAGAAGTGACAGAAAAGCTGGTTTTGCATAGGCAGACTAACCAGATGTGTAATTATCACCTAGAACATCATGCACTCTCAAGCTTGTCACTTAAAACCCTGAAGTGCTTCTAATGTCCTGGAAAATACGGACCATGTGCTGAAATCCAACAAACTAAAGAGAAATGAACAAAATGACAGTTGTGTTTGCAAATGTCACAGGTACAATACTAAGACTGCAAGGGAATTGCTACAGAATTCTGGACGGTTACTAGGATGTTCTAGGATTGTCTGTGGATGTGGCTCTGATCCCTCCTTCGGTGTAAGTTCTGTGTAAGTTTAACTGATTGGCAATGACCCAAAATAGACTTACTCTCAGCTTACAGGGAGCATTCTCAGAGCTTTACCTAACATTCTGGCAAGGCTCTCTCAAAAGTTCTTCCAGTAACATTAATAGAATATTAAAGACCTTTGAATAAAAAATGTTCTCAACACTTTAGCACAAAAACATACATTGTTCATAGAATGTTTGCTCTTGGAACGTTTGAGTTTTAAAATTTAATTAAAAAAAAAAGTTGCTTGTTTTAGAATGTTCTGAGAACATTCAAAAGTAACATTTGCACAGTGTTTCCAAAATGACAAAAAGAAAGGTTTAAAAAGGGTTTGAAAAAATATTTTGATCATTATAACTTAATTCTTAGAACATTTTTGTTAGCTGGGTTGCAGGTCTACTGTCGTAGCATGAAAACACAATTCTATATGTACGTAACATAATGCAGTTAACTCAACCATATGATTATGCATTGTTAGGAAAAAATAAACAGGCAAAGTTTAAAAGGGAAGAGAAATGCTTCCTGTATCTTTTTTTTGCTTTTTGCGGTCGAAGGCTATGCATCCAATCATATCAAACCCTAATGTTGGTGCAAAAATCACCTGTCGTATGGTAGAAGCAAGCCAAATTAGTTCAGTCAGAACATGAGCAGGTTGCACAACATGCTCTCAGTTTTGGAAACTATGCACGGTAATAAAATACAACCCAGAATACATTACAAATGATTACATTACATTTTGTGCTTAAAAAGTATAATTTTTTATTTTCCAAAAAAAAAAAAAGTGACCGATTCTTTTGCTAGATAAGACCATTGTTCCTCGGCTGGGATTGTTTAGAGCCCATTGAAGCTGCATTTAAACTGCATTTTGGAAGTTCAAAATCGGTGCACCAATGAAGTCCATTATATGGAGAAAAATCCTGAAATGCTTTCCTCAGGAAACATAATTTCTTCACGACTGAAGACAGAAAGACATGAACATCTTGGATGACAAGGGGGTGAGTAAATTATTTGTAAATTGTTGTTCTGGAAGTGGAGTTCTCCTTTAAATACAGCTAGAGCTGTGCAATTATTCAATAAAAAAAGGGATTGCAGTACAGGAAAACGAGAGCTGAAGAACATCACCCTACACCAGAAGCTTTAAAGGGGTAATCGGATGCTAAGTTCACTTTTTCATGTTGTTTGAACATTAATGTGTGTTGGCAGTGTATGTACAAATCTACCCTATAATGATAAAAATCCATGCAGTGGTTTTTAATTAATCTGTAAAAATAATATCCCCTTTTTCAAATCGAGCCGTTCTCAGAGGCCACTCCCACCATAGTTGATTGACATGAGCGTCTTACCTTAGACCAGCTGTCACAGTCCAGTAACTTTCCATTGTTTCGATGCCGGAGCAGGGATGTAAGTTAGACAAGAATATCTCAGATTGAGCGATTGAGGTGTTGTGTTGCTGGATGTAATAATGAACATAGCGGTCGTCATTTACTCCCGACATCTGAGCCGCTGAAGATGCAATGGATTACGTTCGTTTGTGAATGGAATGCGCCTCCCGATCTACATATATCCGTCTATGTTCGCGCGAATCATTCATGATCCAGCTTCACTTACAGCAGAAGTAAATATAAGCATTTTTTTATGAATCTCTGCGATCGCCTTTCCTTATAACATGGTAGTTAGGAAGTTTAGCGGCTAAACGCGGCTCATGTAAACAAGATCGTCTTTCCACACAGAAAACAGAGGGGCGGGGTGAGCAGAGCTCATTTGCATTTAAAGGAACAACCCCTTAGAATGAGATGATTTTTGCAGAGCTGATTTTGGCAAGGTAAAAAGGGTGTTGTTTTACAAAACCATTGAGAATTTTTAATCAAAGTGTATTATAGACTTTTCATTAAGACCCTAAAGAATAATATCAACTTGTGGAAAATGGGCATCCGATGACCCCTTTAATACCAGTGAATAGGTGAATATAAAAAGGATTATTTTGGATTCCTGACAAAAAAAATATTCAGCAAGGAGTGAATGTAGAGTAAATAAGATTTATTGCAATGTAGACAGCTTCATTGATTATAATGGGAGCAGTTGCAGGAGTCCATAACTCAGCTCGCGCAGACAATGAGCGCAAACAGTTGCCTGATACAGTGTAAAACTTGCAGTGACGGGTTCGGTAGCTAAAATGGGATCGGAGTGTTCCAGCATTGTTTTCTGCACATAATATATTCAGTATTTACATAACGGGTTTGTTTATCATGCTGTGAGTGGGACAATGCAAGTTGAGTGCATTTAGGCACTGGTTTTCCAACAAATCCAACATCATATAAAAACAAAACTGTGCTTAAAATCAGCTTTGAAATTTATTTACAACCTTAACTTTAGTGGCAAGGTTTTGTCTGAACGCCTAGTGATGCTCATCTTAGCAATCACTACTAATAAAAGGAATTACAGTGAACACAAACCACATACAAATGGCAAAAACAGGCCTCTGCACACATAATTATGGAATCTCTTAAATCCCACAGCTATGCATCTTAATTAGAGTCAAGGTCCTTATTAATTATATCTTTGCGTTCAATTATTGCCCTCCAGTCATTACAGATGTGTGATTACTGAAGGTTCATGCAGTCAGTGATGACAGGGTTCTGTAGCAGATGCCTGCTATCAGTTTGTCTGTCCCTTTAAAACTCTCCAAGCAACCTCAGTGTCCATGCAGTCATTATCATAACACTTCCAAACACTGCATACAGCGTTCCATTAGTGTGGAAGTCGTGCACACTACTGTAAACTAACTGTTACTGTTTACTTCACAATCATTGTCCGTTGAGTGGCAATTTTTTTTCCGATCTGACAAGGTAGAGACAAATGAGCGAACAAAATAAACTGAAGGAGGAACATAAGCCATAACTGAAGACGAGAGCAATATAAAGACTTTATGGTATGGGCTCTTTAGACTTGGGCTAGTTAACAACCGCTTATTTAAAAAAAAACACAAAGAACACCTTAGCAACCACATGGCAGCGCCCCGGCAACCACACACTGTTGTGAATTTTGCACAGGAAAATGCTCGTACTAGTAATACATTTTAGTTGCAAACTAATGTTTTCAATTACTAAAAAAAGGGTTTCTTCATGTTTTAAGAAGAAAAATGTAATTTTTTTAAGATCAAGTATTAAGGAATATTTTGCAGTTTGAAAATGCAACTTCCAACCATTTTCCATTAGGTTTTAATTAATCTGACAAAAAATAGCTTAAGGCCTGAATACCTCTGCTCCCACCCACTGGAATATGGAAATATCCTGTACTGTATGCGCATAACAAAATTACATAAGAAGTCAAGTTTACAGTGAAACTGATCAAAATACATTTTATGATCAACACAAGAACAAATATCTGCCAATAAGCTCAGAAGACTTAAAATTAAAAGGGAAAACAAGTTTTCATACCCCAATGACAAATATTAGTTCTTGCTTTAAGCATAAACTCAGTATATTTTATTCAATTTTTCATTTCACGTTTGCAGCTCAAGTATCTTGATTTAAGGTGGTTTAGATATTTGTAATGGAAAACAAATATAAAAAATGGACAAAGACATTATTGTTTTTATTTTTATTTTTGTTTTTTGCAATGCATGCAACCATTAATGCCATGATTGATTTAAGACCTTTTTAGGTCATAAATTGTGGAAAGGTGAATTAAGATCTTTTTTTTAAACCCTGTTAAAAGGACATTCTTGGTTTTTAGCTTGTGCTTATTTTTGCTCATGAATCTTTTACTCTTACCAGGTGGTTTTTGCTCCACTGAAAGTATATGCATATTTCTAAACTCTAAATGTACATATAAATTGATTGATTAAAGACCTTTTTTAAGGTCATAAATTGTGGAGAATGAATTAAGACTTTTTTAAACCCCTGTTAAAAGGACATTCTTGGTTTTTAGCTTGTGCTTATTTTTACTCATGGATCTTTTACTCTTATCAGGCAGTTTTTTACTCCACTGAAAGTATATGCATATTTTAAATGCTAAACTTACATATAAATGATAAGAACTATACTGTAAATGAAAAACAATGAAAGCAACTGTTACTGTTTTCAAACATCATGTTTTGGCACTGTTCCAGCTTGTTCAGGTCTTTGTAATTTAATATGAACCTGCGTGCTTGGGTTTATAGATTTACATGCACGCAGAGCAGAACGAGTCCATGTTTTGCAGTGGTAGAAAGATCAATGACGTTAATGAATGATGGCTTTATAAAAAGCATTATATTCGGCTGTCGCTGTAACAATGGCATTAATACACTGTACATGTACAATTTCAAACATATCTCGGTTTACTGAATAGTGGCCATCACTTCAACCTCTTGTTTGCATTTTCACCCTCTCTATGCACCAGCTCACTCTCTTCACTTCATTCTCAGTCTGCAAGTATTTGCCAGTAAAATGAAATGGTAAAAATAGCTGTTGTGCTGGTATCAAACACATCTCTTTGTTACCTGAAGCAGGTCAGGGACACACAGCTCTGACCTCCTATCCTACCTTCTATTTTTCACTTCTGCCAATTATAAACACTCACAGGCAAAATATAAAGAGACAAGCATGAGATGAGAATCTGAAGTTAGTCTTGTAAATTTCTATGTAAATTTACCTAATAATATTTGCATTATGAATCCCACGAAATTGCTAGATGAACATTGTTTCTATCCTTTGTTGGTGTATTTCTCATTAAATAGGTTGATTTGGTCCATTTTAGTAGTCGTTTCAAAGCTAGTGTCAATTAAATACCCACACAAATAACTAAATGATTGATATTGATTATTGTGTTTATACAAAAATGTAAGTTTTTGCACATGTGCAACGTTAAAAAGATGGAGGCCTGATCTATCCTTTGATTAATCAGCTTTTATTTCTTTTACGCTTGGATTTGTATGTGTGTGTCAAGTAAATGATCAACATTAACCGTTAACATATCACTGCATCAGCAACAGGCCTGGCTGGCCCTCGCAGAGCACT
Source organism: Cirrhinus mrigala (assembly GCA_036247105.1). Lineage (NCBI taxonomy): Eukaryota > Metazoa > Chordata > Actinopteri > Cypriniformes > Cyprinidae > Cirrhinus > Cirrhinus mrigala. Next base: position 34,199,335 of record CM070007.1, read on the forward strand.
ATAAATATATCAACAGAGCGAATATGTCTTTCTGTTTGGCAAACATAAAAACTGCCAAAATGAATGCAGTTTTTGTGTGACTATGCATTATAGCAGTGGTATCATGCCAACTTAATGAACAAAATGGCATTAGATGGTAAAAAGAGCAAAGATTTAATGCTGGCAGGCTTTCGTATACATTACATGATGCCAGAGGGATGAACAATCAGAAAGCTAAATCACTACAGAACACTATATTAGAGATTGGAAAGATAAAAAGCCATGGAAGAGAGATGCCGCTCTAAGTGTGACAAAATATGTTAATCAATTCCATAAATTTAGAAATTGTTGGAGACCATGTGGAGGCAGGAAGCATGGGAACGAGGCGTTATTTCCACAGACAAGCCAAGCAGTCCATTTGTACAGAACTCACTGTGCTAAAACACGCAGATGACAGTTTCAGTGTATTAACTGTACTGTAATGTTTAGCATAACACTCACTATTGAGATTGAAGCTTAAATATCAAAGATTATTCACACATCTTTCTCTTTGAGAAAACAGTACAAAAACTGGTACCAAATGTTTTGGAAACCCTTACATATTTCAAATTTATAGCAATTTAACATGTTTTTCTTTGATAAAGGTAGAAAGATTTGCTGAAAATACACATTTCCATACAACAGATGGAGATATTCCACACCAGTAATTCCAGGTCTCCCTTTTTGTGGCAGATGGGGAATATCTTGATTCATTAATTACCTTAAAAAAAATTAATTGGGTCAAATCCTCTATGTATTTAGTTTCACCCGTAGTAGGCAGAGCAGTTCATTGCATCATAGTGGTTGAAGTAAGTTTGCCGTTTAAAATCTACTTCGTTGATTCAATTGAAAAATGTAAAATGTATGACGACCAGGGTGCGATTTTCCCGGAGGGTCTATGCATCCCTGCCTCTGCTTAATTATTTTTTACCCCCTGTGGGGATAAAATTCACGATACGCGCTTTGGCGTCCCGCTCTGAATCAAATGATTCGCGATACGCGCTTTGATGTCACGTTCTGAATCAAATGATTCGCGATACGCGCTTTGACGTCCCGTTTTGAATCAAATGATTCGCGATACGCGCTTTGACGTCCCGTTCTGAATCAAATGATTCGCGATGCGCGCTTTGACGTCACGTTCTGAATCAAATGATTCGCGATACGCGCTTTGACGTCACGTTCTGAATCAAATGATTCGCGATACGCGCTTTGACGTCCAGTTCTGAATCAAATGATTCGTGATACGCGCTTTGACGTCCAGTTCTGAATCAAATGATGGAGCGCTTCGAAACAGTGAATCATTTTGCGACGCAGCGGTTTACTCGTTTGGAGTTACAAAGCTCCGTTGATAGGCTACTGTGTTCTTTGCTCGCTTTCTCTATATAATTTATTTATTCTTTGAAATGAAATCATTACAACTAATAGGCCTAACTTACGATGTTTTTATTAAATTGTGATCACGTTAGACACAGGTTCTGTCGTATTAAAAACATTTCATGATATGTCAGTCATTATCTAATACTTGCTTAAAAAGGCGAGTAAAGTTATATAATGTGCGTTGTTAACAGATTACACTAACGTTAGGTTACTTAGGCTATAGCCTTACTAGAGTTGGGCTAACCTCCGCCTATGGAGAGAGAAAGAAGTTTTCAAAAGTATCCCCTCTCTGCTTTTTTCACAAATCGAACCCTGGTGACGACAAGCCCTGGTTTCTCCTACTATGTACTTGCCGTCTTAGTAAAATAGCACTGGAATGTAGTAATTGTGGATGATGCGTTTTTAACAGTCCATTAATGATCTGAGTAGGAGGTGATGTGTTAAGGATAATGCTGCCAAATGCCAGTATAATGGCAGTTTGGGCTTTGACATTCATGGCAACAGTGCTTGAATATTGTATTTCATATCTGAATGTTCACTTTTGTAGTTCACATGGGGAAGCTGTCACCAAGGGCTATACTCAGTGATGCCAAGTTAAGAGGCAAAAGTTCAATTCAATTACAAATGCTCCTCTCTAGCAGTGCTTTCGTATGGAATAGAAATAATGGTGCAACTGACCGTTCACAAAGACCCGCCCCCGCCTTCATTACTGTTGCTATGTCCGACAAGACATGCCGCTCTCATGCCACATTATACTCTCATGCAGTAAAAAAATACATTGCTGAGCAAAGAGAAAACAGACAACAATAGTCTCAGCTTTCAAATTTCATCTTTTTTTTTTAAGAAATTCAAACAATAAATAGCGTTTTAAGGCTATTTAATGTTGTGACAGATCAGTGTAGCGCCTCAGTTCAAGCAGCACATGAACCGATCATCTCTTCCTCTTTACTAGTTATAGCTTGAAATAAACATGAATGAACCTCAGAAGGTATCTTGTTTCAACTGCGGAAAGACATCAACACACTATTTTTCATGTTCAAGTCCACCGATGTTTATCTACTCTCCTGTCTGGTTTGTTTGTCAGACAAAAAATTAGATTCAGCTTTATGAATGGTCAGATTGCCTGTCAATCAAACTCCCTGCGAAGTGTCAATTGTAGCTAACTTTAAGCTATGTACTGTACAGAAACAAACTACAAACAAACAAAATTTTCCAACCCAGGCTCATTGGAAATACATGCCTCTACATACGTTTCTGCAACACCGTAATTACGTAACTTACTGCACCGTTCAGTGGCAGTTTCAAAATGAAATGTGCAAAGAGTGGCATAAAAGTGATATAAAAACACATTTGTAGATGCAGCTGGGCTATTTTAATGTCATTCTGCAGATCTGAGCTGTTTTGTCAAACTGCAGTTCCACAGGGGTTCGAACTGGAGTTCTTCGTCACTCAAGTGCAACGCTGTATCGTGTGTGCTACCGAGCAAACTTACCCAAATCAGAAAACTCATGCATATGAAGCTGTATATGGGATGACATCAGTTTCAAATTGTGCTGGATGTTAAAATTGTATTTAAGTCATAATATAATATTCTGCAAGTAACTGTGTGAAAATTAGGCTTTATTAATCAAAACTCTGTATGTAGATCATACTTTGTGTGAAAAGGAATAAAAGTTGTCTGAGTTTTATTGCCTCTAGTGTTAATTTTAACTAGAAACTACAGGGATGCATACATATGCACTATACTGCCAAAAGTATTATGACACCCCCTTCTAATGAACAGGTTTGACTACATTAGTAATTTCCATGAGTACAAAACTTGTATAATATTCTAGGGAATTTGTTTGCTTCTGATTTTATAGCAACAGTTCAGACAGGACCCTTTTCTGCTCTAACATGACAATGCATGTGTGTATATGGCAAGGTTTAAAAAGAAATGAATGATCCAGTCAGTGTGGAAAGAACTTCTTAGACAGGTCTTAAGAAAGCAAAGTCCTAATCCCAGCTTTAAACTTTAAATGCAGACCTTAAGCCAAAAACTCATCACCAAACACCAGTGACTTGTACATACACTATATGGACAAAAGTATTGAGACACCCCCTTCTTTAAAACAGAAAAGGCACTTCCAAAACTGTGGCAACAAAGATAGAAACATAATTCATGTATTTACAAAACTGTATTTCCATCTCTGTTGCAACAGTTTTAGCAGTGTCTAACATGACTGTACCAATATGTACAAGTCATTGTTGTTTGGAGTTGAGTTTTTGGCTCAAGGTCTGCATTTAAAGTCACACCAGAGGTGTTCAGCTAGGACTTTGCTTTATGCAGACCAGTCAAGTTCTTCCATACCTTTTGAACATTGCCTTGTACACAGATGCATTGTCATGCTAAAATAGAAAAAGGTCCTGTCCAAACCGTTGCTATAAAATTAGAAGCACACAATTCCCTAGAATACCATTATATGCTTAAACATTAAGATTTATACTCATGGAAATTACTAAAGTCAAACCTGTTCATTAGAAGGGGGTGTCCCAATACTTTTGGCAATATAGTGGAGGTACATTTTGTCAGGTTTGCAGAAATGCATACAGATGTTGAAATTTTCATTGGCAAATAAGCTGTGACAACTTAATCTTTTGAGAATGTCACTACTTTCACATTTTGTATGATAAGGAAGAAAAAAGTCAATATAAATATATGTATATATAAATATATAATAGTCAATATATGGGGTGTAAGCAGATGGCTCAAAATAAACTGTATAAATTTATGTGAATTAACCACTAATTGGCCAAAATGTAAACTGCTCTGTGTGTGTGTGTTGGCTGTGACAGCTAAGAACAACTGTCACTGGTAATTTCTTCAACTGGCCACTAGAAAACCAAAAAGCTTGTCTGTATTTCTTCCTCAAACACAAGTAAATGAAATGAAAAAACAATGTAGTCATCTTTGCAACATTGCTAGCTGTCATGTAACAGAAAATACACAGCTGCAGTCTGAAAATGTACAGACTCAGATTTCTCTAGGGGGGCCACAGAGTCTTACCTTGACACTGGAAGCCTTGCTTGCCGAAACCCCTGCAAAAGAGACGAGACTGTGAGGGAGATTACAGCACAGAAACCAAATCTGGATGCATTCCTCTGCGCTCAGCAGCAGCAAGACGCGCAGGCGCGCCATATTCCGCAAAATCGCCAAATCCATCTCTAGGATGATGATGATGAGGATGGCTTAATCATTACGCGAGGAATTTCTCGTGATAGTTAACGTTTATCTATACTACAGGAAGAGAGGAGCTTCAATAAATGTGCTGTAATGGCATAAACATACAAGTGCACTGATATCTAAACATCTCGCTGAGGTGTAGCAATGCGTTGGGCTCGTTGCGCGAAGCGCTTGTCTTTTCCGTCTGCGCTCGGCGTCTTTGTTCAGCGTTGACACCACTGCGGATGTCTGAGAGCGTTCAAACGCTTTGGTGTTTTTCCTGTCACGAGCATCAAGTGAATCACCTGTGCCCTTCGTAGCCGTTTACATAAAACAACATCTTTGCGTCCCCTGCCATACTCACCAGATGAAGTCGGTGCAGTGGCTGCAGAAGGTCGGTTGCTTGAAGAAGCGCGCAATGAACTTGTGGTTCTTCACTTCGTGCACGTTCTTTTGCCTCAGCGCACCCTGCCTGGCGAAGCCTCGCGCGCCCCCCTCGCCCTCCGCAGCCGCTGGGTCGGCCATGATGGGGACGGAATGGATGTAGTGGGTAGAAATCTCTTGGACTGGTAGCCTGTGCCGTTGTACGGGGTCTTGCTCGGCTTGCGCTTCGCTTCCCGGTTGGTCGGCACGCGCGCGCACACACGCCTGCCTCTCCCCAGCTGACTGTTGTGGCGCGGGCAGCGGTGCTTCAGTCACTGATTCTGTAACCACGCCCCCTTCGTGCAGTTGTCTTCAGTGGTTAGAAAAACATTCTGGTCGTGCAGCCTGATTGAGAAACCCGTGTAAAAAGAATTTCTGAGGAACCTCGTCAATAGGGCAACTGGTCGTGCGCGGAATGCACACCGCACTTGTTGATTTGGCGCATTGCAAAGCTTTCTGCCAAGACGCTTAGAGTAAGATTAACATTGAAATTGTGGTGCGTTGCTATTATCCATCACTGTCGTAATAAATTAAGAGAATCAGTTCTCATTAAATTCTTTAGTAGTAAATAGTCCTATAATAAAATTGATAGTGTGGAATGCGGATATGTTTACAGTAAAAATGCTATAAAAATTGCGAAAAAGATATTCCCAAAATGCCTGTAGTAGACATCACATTTGTTTGGATGTCGTATCCATTTTCTTATCCATTATTAAACTTGTTCTGTGTTTTCTGCTGCGGTATTTATTATTGGATTGTTTTAGTGTCACATGTCCTGTTGTTACTTTCAATGAGTGGAAACCAGTATTGGGGAAAGTTACTTTTAAAAGTAATGCATTACAATATTGCCTTAGTACCCCCCAAAAAAGTAACTAATTACGTTACTTTTATAAAAAGCAATGTACATTATACATTATACAAATACATTACTTTTGTGTTACTTTTTAAATCTGGGCAGGGCTTGCTTGTTTGTTTTCAATATAACAAGTTATATTTTGGGGAAATTGACAAGCCCTTTCACACCAAAAGCCTAAGACTGAAGGAAAAACTCAAACAACAGAGCATACCAACAGTGTTTGGGAAAGTTACTTTTAAAAGTAGTGCATTACAATACTCAAGTACTCCCCAAAAAAGTAACTAATTACATTATTTTTTTTAAAAAAATTTTTTAATTAATGTTTTGCATTACTTTTGCGTTACTTTCTCGTTACTTTTAAATCCAGGAGGGCTTGTTTGTTTGTTTTTAATATAAAAAGTTCTATTTTTTTAGCAAATGTAAAAGCCCTTTCACACCAAAAAGTTAAATAAGCCTCAGGATGAAGGAAAAGAAAATTCATGTCTGTACAGTAGAACGCATGCAGGAGAAGAAGGTTCAACACTCAGTAAAAAAGCAATGAAGCAATGAAGCACAAATGTTAGTTTATCTAAAGTAATTTTTGCTTATTAGTACAGTTCATCAGGTTCATCAACTGGATCATCAGGCCAGCAGCACAGACATTGGTTAATAAAATGGGATTATTTAACATATTTAATTATTGCAGGTCATATCTGAGTTTGCATTTCACTGTTTTAATTTTGATGAATACTGAATCAGTTTTTTTGCTAGTGAGATGAATTAATGCATGTTGACATTTAAAACTACAGTAACATCATGTTTACACAGTGCACACAACGCCTCTGTACTTACAATTTCTCTCAACATGGGGACAGGAGACTTGACAGTCAATAAACAAAGTAACCGGCGTTACTCTTTTGAAAAAGTATTTTCTTGTCAATTTAAAAGTAATGCATTACTTTACTACTTACTTGAAAAAGTAATCTGATTATGTAATTCATGTTACGTGTAATGCATTACCCCCAACATTGATTACCTACACTAAGGTCATGGGTTCGATTCCCACTGGGCCTAATAAATGAACTGGTAAAGTGTAAATCTTGAATAAGTGGTTTTGTGCTTCTGCTAACTGCATAAATGCAAATGTGCTTTATAAATTTAATTCTCATCCCAAAACTGTGTAAATTAATGTCTAGTACAAAAAGCACTGTTATCTCACAACTGTAGTGACTTGTAACATTATAACAGAAAACAAAGACGTTCTAAATGCTGCGGATTAATTCATCGTCATAATTAAATCTCCTTGTAGGACTAGACAAAAATAGTTGCTCTACCACCCTCCATTTTTACATTTAACATTTTTATTTGAAATGTTAAACATGTGGGAAATATAAGCCAACAACTATAAAAACATAACTGATAGCATGTGAGTGCATGTCACTTTTGCAGTGTCAGATATCAGGTTACAGACTGTCCCATTTTGTGCAATCTTTGTGGGTTGAGTAGAACCACATATGAAAGTAGTGTTAAAACCCTCCCAGTCTGGATCGCCATGACATTTCAAGTTTTTATTCATTACTATTTTTTTAACATCTAGATGGAAATACTTGTGTGACTGTTTTCTATCAAACCTGCTGATTAAGGTGACACCAGTTCTGAATTTATTAACAGTACAATGATCTCATGTATTAAACCAAACATGAACTCCTTTACCTTAAATATTTTGTCCCAATATACATTTCAGCTGTTATTTTACACACTAGTGCTGGCATAAATTACCTTCCCAATTAATAAATCCAGTTTTAGATAAATTGTCTTACTTTGTCCTCATTCTTCAGTCACAAATTGAACTCAAGAAACCTCAGTGTATATATTATGCCTCAAAAACCTTTTCCCTCATGATGGACTGGAGAACAGTTTTTAAACTTCTTGCAGGAACTTAAGAATTCCATTGTGCACAAAGGTTCTGGAGTCATGATGAAACCTCAAGAAACCTCATAAGTTATTCAGAGACCAGTCTTGTTTGAAAGGGCTCTCAAAATGCATCAGACTATGTGTGGCAATTCCGAAAAACCCCAAAAGGCATCTCAAGTATCTTCCTTTTTAACTGTCAACTGTCATGAAAAATTGGTTTAGAGACATTTTGGCACTCAAATCTGTAATTTTATGTTAGAAATAACAGTATCTCATAGAAGGGGTGGTAGTTTGTTTAGATTCTATGGAAGACTTTAATTCCTGAGAACATTTGTCCTTGCTTGGCTTTTAAACTGATGACTTGGTTGCTTTTTTAGACCAACGCTTTCGCGTGCACTTTAAAAAAGGTTCATTTCTGAAAGAGTAACAATTCAATACTTTTTTTTTTTTTTCCAGAAAATGTTTCACTTCTCTTTCCAGCAGCATTTCATGCAAACATTTAGGCTGAAGCCTAGTGGTCTACGATCTAAACTGATTCTAACCCCAGTAGTGATGACCCATGAATAAGAGTTCACTAAAATCACCATTGTGCCCTTGAGAAAGACACTTAACCCTAGGCACCACCAAGGGGATTGTCCTTGCAATTACTGTTCAAGAGCAAAGCATAAAATGACTGAATGAGGAACATTTCGGACTTCCCACTTGTTCTTTCTCTGTGGCAACAACAAATCCCCCTTTTAATTTGCATTAATTCTGCCATTTAGCAGATGCTTTGCCACAACATAAAATATTAAACCCTAAACAATTAACTGACCCACATCCAGCAATTGACCCACAGAAAGATATTTAATATCTGCAAATTGCTGGCTAGTTGTTTATATACATATTCTTTGTGCTGTCTTGATGCAGTTGATGATCAGATGCTGACCAAAGTCTCATAAATGAGATTTGAGGCTACTAACAAACATAAAAGATCTCATCAATCATCTGACAGATGGGATTATTGTTAAATGTTATCTGACTCTAAGATACACTGATACACTGATAGCTGTCTGTAGAGAGTACTTCAGTACCCAACAAATAAAATGCTCAAGCAGTGTGTTCACTAATTAGATTGATGATGAACCCACTAAGGGTCACCGTTGAGTTTATGTATAAGGACTCAGTCTGTGATTACATTATTAAAACGTGCAATATATAGTCAAAGGTTACAGTTGCACTATACAACAATCAGCACTGTACCACTGTACCCCTTTCTTTGATTCACTTGCATTGGCAACAAAACCATTTGATGGAGTCATCCACCATCTGCTGAGCTCCACACTGGAACACTATCAAATCATTGCACACAATAACATGCTTGGTTTAGGTTTCATTAAAAAACAAGCAGGTTAGATTGTGAGAACATTAGAGAAATAACAATAAAAAAAAGTACTTTCACTGATCAGTTAGAAGCTAACATAATGTAAGTGAAAGTCGTCTGAAATGCAAAATCTAAAAACATCCAACAGGTGGCGCCAAAGTCATAAAATACTATTTAAAAGTTGTCAGTATCATGTGATTTCTGGAAAAGAGATCTAAAAACAGATCGTTTGCAACACCATCAAAAGAGATCTAAAGGCTCCTATAAAAAAGTGAGAAGTCTACAGTATGTAAATTCAACATGTTAAAAACGAAAGAATAAGTCTAAAATAGCAGGATGTGAATAAACCAAAGCCATCAGACGAGAAAAGGTGTTTGTATTTGATTTTATAACAGTTCACCATTGCTGTGTTTTACTGTAAAGCCTCATTGTTACATACATTAGCATTCGATTTAATCTAATTTATTTACTTATGTTACAGAAAAGGGCTAAACTCATTGTGAAATCATCTTACTGCAGATAAACAGTTAGTCATTACAACAGTAAACAACATTAAAGATAACGTCACACTGACACAGCTCATGTTACACAGACACATATTCTGCTGATAACACACAGTCTGGAATGTTAATGTTTGTCATGCTAATATTGTACCTCAGACCATTCACAGTGCCGAGTGCTCTGAATATGTCATGCGAAACAGTCTGTCAAGTAACAATGGACCTACGTATGAAGTATAAAGAAGGCCTGTCTGCATTTGTGTTATGCAAGCAACCCCCTAAAGCCTCAGCTAAGTTTGTTTGCAAATATTACATTTTAGGATACCCTCACCATCCTCACACATTCTCACTTTGAATGCATTTGACATGTTTTGCAAATGCTAAAATACATTAAACAGCAGTATAATATTTTAGTTTTGCTTTTAGTTAATGATAACACTCTATACAGTAGGCCTACAAATAAAAGCAAATCTGCTACTGCATTTCAGAGATATTGAGTTTTGGTGCTCGGCCAGTTTTAATCAGTCTGTATTTGTCACACACCCTGGCAACCCTTCCTTAGCCATCAACATTCGTCTCTCTGCAGGACGGCTCTCAGATTGTTCCAGAACTCACTTCTCTTTTCCTCCTCTTCGGGCCACTCCAGATACGTCCTGGAGTTCATAATTTTCCTCAGCTTGCAAAAACGCTTGGGAATGGTCTCCTTCTTGATTGGCTCGAGAAGCACCAGGACAGCGGAGTCATTGTGTTCATCAATTATGCGGAAATGTGAGAAGTCCAGCTCGTAACGGCACCACTCGCTGGTGACAAAGTGTTCAGACAGAACAAAGAGAGTCCGATGGCTCTTTTCAATCGAGTCAATGATGTTATCCACAATCCAACGGCCTGGCTGGAAGTCCCGTTTGTGCAAACATAGGGCAAATGGAGGATGAGCGCTCTCCAGCTCTGGAACAAGGATCTCCTCGACCCACTCAGCGTCATGTTGACTGTAGGATACGAAAGCATCGTAGCGGAGCTCTTCGGCCAGTCGACCAACTGCAGGTTTTCGTTTGGCTTGTATCCAAGCTTTAGTCATCTGGAGGTACCATATAACGTGAAGCTTATGGCAGGTGACAACAATAAGTCCGAGCGCCATGATAATCAGAGAACAAAGTACCGAGACAGCAGGGATCATATAACACTCGAAGACTGATAATCTGACACTGTCGATAGCATCACCTCTGAGAGTGAATGGAGTGTCGCACACATAATTGCCACGACCATCTCTTAGTGTGATGAAAAGGTCAACATCCTGTCTAAAGAAAGATACAAACTCACAGGAGCACACAAAATTGTTATAACCTGCTTCCAAATATTGTAGATTTATGAATCTTTTCAAATCGCTCCTGTTAAACATCCGCAAGGCGTTCCTTTGGATAAGCAGTGTCTGCAAACTTGGAAGTAATTCCCCATGTGGAAGTTTCATAAGTCGGTTGCCTGTCATTATAAGCGTAGTAAGTTGAGAAAATCTTTGGTTGAACACCGTCAGATCGTTTTCGCTAAGATCCAGGACTGTCAAGCTTGAAGGAAGGCATGGGGTCAGCTTACGTATCTTCGTGCTGGAAAGGTTCAGAAACCTGAGGGTAGCTGGCCAGCTACATTTTTCTGGCATAGAAACAAAACTATTACGACTTAAGTCTAAATATGTGAGACTCTTAAGATTAGTGGCCAACCGAGACATCAACCCGAGTGATTTTAAAACGTTCTGGCTTACGTTGAGAGTGACAAGGTTTTGATATGCGCCAAAACTCGTAGATAACGTCGGCTCAATCGTTAGGTCTGAAAGGAGGTTCTGACTAAGGTCCAAATATTCAAGTTTTTTTAACAGGAAAGTAGTTATCGGCGGAATTACGAACACTGTGCCGTTAATCACGGACACCCTGTGGAGATGCACCAGCAGAAATCCCAACTGCGTCATGCTACTAAACTCAAAAAACCCTTGGATGTCGAGATTGCGTATGTAGGCCGTATGTAAGTTTTCGTAGTGTGTGTATGAAGCTTTCTGCCACCATCCTTGACCAATCAAATGTATGTCTTCAAGACCAATATATGACAAAGAAGAACCATCCATGACCATCAAAAAAGAGGTCAATGCTTCATCAGTTGTACAGCTATTTTGAAAAGTCAAGCTTTTAGTTCCACCTTCTTTCGTCGCTTTAAAGGGTTCTGTTGAAGTGTTTGTTATGAGTTCAGCATCTTTGATAATTAGCAGACTTTCAGGGTGGGAGACGTCTTGAAGAACCTTAGAGACTAATTCTGGATCATTCTGAAATAGATTCTGAAGGCTCAAAGAGACTAAACCGATGGGATGGGCTGCTTTCAAGCTCCCGTTCTCATATGACCGCAGGTTACTGCCAATGAATGTCATCTCGTTCAGATGAGCTAGGCCATCTAAGCCATTCTTGTATATCTCTCTCAGTGAAGGACTACCAAATCGCAATGTCCTTAAGTTAAGGAGAGACTGGAAAATGGGAGCAGGTCCCAAGGTGGTGTATGGGTTTCCTACAAGGTTCAGTTGCTGAAGAGATTTTAGCTCGCGGAACCAAGACGAAGACAGATTTTTCAGATTGTTTAATGACAGGTCAAGAACTTCCAGCTTGTGCTGAGATTTAAAAGCCTCCACATGTATGAACTTGAGTTTGTTCTTATGCAAATTGAGGGTTTTCAGCTCACAATACGGCCTGAGATCGTTCATGCTGATAGACTCAATTTGATTGAAAGACAGGTCAAGACCAAGAGCATTCGCTGGAACTTTTGGGACATGTTGGAGATGATTTGATGAACAGTTGCAAAAATATTGCTCATCACATTTACATGACCGAGAGTAGTCAAAGCCTTGGGACAAAATTAATATAAAAAGAATTACCGACTCCTTTGCTCCCAAAGGTCTCATCCTGTGAAAAGAAACAGATTTTTTTTTACATAAATAAATAATTTTATTCAGTAAATTTGCATTAAATTGATAAAAAATCATAGTATACACTCATAAATATAAGGCACAATACACAGTATACCGTTTACCGTATTGATTTTTTACACGTCTTTTACCTCTATTTGAATTTTGCACTGCATGTCATGTGTATTTATAGAGTTAAAGGGATAGTTCACCCCAAAAATTAAAATTCTGCCATGAATTACTCATGCTGGCTCCTGCGTCGTGGTACTCTCGTGAAGTCTGACACGTAAGAGAAGAAATTGTTATTAAAGTCATTAATAAAGTTAAATCTTTGTGCACAAAAAGTATTCTCACAGCTTCATAACGTTACTGATGTCACATGGACAGTTTTAACAATGTCCTTGCTACCTTTCTGGGCCTTGAACCATGTAGTTGTATTGCTGTCTATGCAGGGTCAGAAAGCTCTCGGATTTGATCAAGAATATCTTTAATTTGTGTTCTGAAGATGAACGAAGGTCTTCCAGGTTTGGAACGACATGAAGGTGAAGAATTAATGACAGAATTTTCTTTTTTTAGGTGAACTAACCAATGAAACGAATGGATAATGTCATTCTTGAGCAACAAATCAGCATAATAGAATCATTTCTGAAATACGTAACACTGAAGACTGGAGTAATGGCTGCTGAAAATTCAGCATGACATCACAGTAATAAATTTAGCAAATACAAAAGGAGAAACACACAAAACAGAAGTCCTCAATTTCTAATCCAAATATCGTCAGTCATTTTACGCACTTTCATTTCGTTCTAAGCTTGTGGTTGCAGTCTTAATACATGTACTACCAGTCTAACATTTTTCCAGACAGAAAGAGGCAAAGTTGATTACCTGATCGCCTTATTACGCGTGGTCCTCTTTTCTATGCTAACTGCCGTAGTCATAATAGGAGAAAACAAACAGAAATCAAACATGAAAACACAGTGTGAGTCACAAGAGGTAGTGAAACTCAATAGCCTGATTGAAACTTACAAACTCATGTCTCTTTTATCAGGAACACAGATTTTAGGGAACCGTCTATAAAGACAGAGAATGTGTATACAGGCCTATAGTGTACTTCAGTGCATCATATATAGCTGTGGACAGTTGAGTAATAATTATTTAAATCGTCTCAGACGTCTTACACAGCTTTTATGCAAATTCTCTTTTTTTATTTTTTGCAAAACTATTTCAGATATCTGTTCATTTTCACTTCACTAAACACTGCATTTGAATTTCGAAAGGATTCAAAAAGAGGAAGTTCGCTTCAAGTAAAGCATGAATTTTACTTTACCACTATAAAGTATCTCTACGTTCTTGTGGTTATTGCAAGTCACACAAGGTTGCAAATATTTTACAGAGAGTAATAAAAGAATCAGAAGAGTCCTGTGGTGAAATACTGGGATCCTATTGTTGAAAGTATTATAGATGTGATTTGAATTGTCAAATTTATGGTTTTATGTTTGTTACTAGCTTTCACACATTATAGATAAAATATCAAAAGCCTTTCCTTTTTGACCTTAGCTGCTCCTCTGATGAAAGACAATCTAAAATTGCAAAAGGGCTGCTCCCTTGTGTCACCAAGTGACAGGTGAAAAGAGGCATAACCCTATATCAGATAAAAACAACTTTCCTCAATTCACTTGGGACATATGATGTCCCTTTTCAGTTTCTGCTTCAGCTGATTTGAGCTGTTGATGGAACAACAATATTTCTGGATTGGATTTCAGACATAAATAGACTAAATTAATACAAACCATGTTTAGTTTATGCAGAGTCAAAAGTACAACTGCATGCAGAGCATAACTACGTTCTTACAAGTATCAAAACACTCTTGGATAAATATCTTGGATATAATAATAAATATTGGCATAAATATCACTTCTGAACACGTTTTACACTTATGGGTAAAAAAGGAGACCTTCTAAGTATAGTTTATAGGCTACTAAAAAAAGATATTTTCAGTATATATCATGATATTCTGGCCTCTAGAAATGTCTTGGGTCATTTCTTTAAAGTAAGTCTATGGGATCTGATCTGCTACCAGACAAAAAAGTCTGATTACATATAAAATTAAAGCTGCAAGTAGCATTGAAAGGGCCCTCGCACCTGGGCTATAGGAGAACAGTGAACGATGAGAACGATGGATTTAAAGTGGTAAATATAGATGGAATATGTCAAAGTCATTTATATGTGCCAAACTTCCGCTGCCTGCTGGTGGCACTATGACTATAACTGAATGTTGGCATTTAGATGTCTTCAAGCCAGGCCTTTGATCAAACATATGAAGTTTCGTGCAGATTGAACATGGTATGCTTGAGTGAGTGTAAAACATGACATATCCTGTTGCCAACAGGTGGTGCTATGACTACAACTGAATATGTGCATGTGTTCAGGACAGGACTCTTATCAAATGTGAATTTTGGTGAAGATCGGACATCATATGCCTGAATTATAACAACTTCCTGTTTCATGGCAAAACATCAAAGTTTGTCAGGCTCCTTAAAAACTTAAGTTTTCTTCACAATTTTACGTCACAAAGGGCTTTAGATTACACTGACCAAATTTGGTGTTGATCTGTTTAAATCTCTAGGAGGAGTTAGTTTAAATACAATGCCTGAAAATGGCAAAAACGGTACCTTGCCAAGAAAATTCTAAATAACAGACTTCCTGTTGGGTTTCGGACTTTTTACCGGGGGACTTTTTTTTTTTAAGGTACTGGTGTGTTACATGTGTCTACCGAATTTCGTAATGTATGCAAAACATCGCTCTAGGGGCACTTCGTTGAAATTTTGTAGGTGGCGCTATCGAGCAATTTTCACCACTTTTGGTGTGTACGTTTTTGAGCATGTTTAGGCCCTGTGGTTGTACATACGATTCCTAAGAAACATAACTTTTTATATCTGCACCATAAATAGTTTAAAACCCCAATTCTACTTGACCAAAGACCATTTTTATGTCTTTAAACCTCTCAGAACACTACTTATTATGTAAACCTGCAATTGCTAATAACCAGCCGCCATTATCCATTTAATGATGTCATCTACCACAACACAGTTTAGGCTATTGTAGGCTAAATTGTAGATAAAGGATATTCTGGATATGGGAAAGAGTGATATTAACAAAAAATCATTCATTGTGTCTTTGAGGAAGACACTTTAACCATTGGAACTGCCTTAAGATTTATGTCATCAATTAGCTCACTGTGTTACACGAGTCACACTAAAGGAAGTAAAATGTAAGTGGTTAAAAGATACCCGTACATTGCCCTGTTGCCTCAATAACTTCCTCTGACCTCGGTTATGGTTGTGGCTAGAAGGGATACAGCTCTGACCGGAAACTAACAATGAAATGAATTGTTCTACCTATTAGATTTTTTTTAACGTCTACACCTACCCCAACCCTAAACTTAGCCCTTACTGTAATACAAAAACAGTATTATTGTTGTACAGTGTGACAAAAATGACGTTAGATTGATGTGCGCATGCCCAGTAGCTAGAGCTGTATCCCTTCCAGCCTTTACCCTTGGTTACTACGTACGTTAACACTTTTGACCATAAATTCAAACGCGGGCTCTTTAACTAGTTTGTGTAACCACCAAAGTCCCGCCTCCAGGCCTTCAGCCATTGGTCGAACGTCTTCGTTAGGGAGTTTTAATTGGATGCTGAGCTGACATTTCAAAATTACGGAACTAGTGCCGCAGCTGTAAACAACCGCATGCCCTTTATAGAAACGTTATTTTAAGAGCGATATAGTGAACGTTGAGTGTTTACATGCATTTCAGGTCTCACATGATAATGTTTCCATTGTCTTCTGTCTTTTGTTTTGCAGTACATGGTTAAAAAATAAAGATTTTTTTGTTACAGACATGCCGACCTCCCCAGTGAAGACGCGGATTCCGCTGACAAGTTTTGGTCACCTTATTAGCGAAGTCAAGGTAGACAAATAATAAATCGTTATATAACATACATCAGCCATGCATGCTGTCATAGTAAATAAATGAAATATTTAATAAAATGGCAAAGTAATGTTTATAAAATATATAAATAAGCCAAGATATAGTCCTTCATGAAATATTCCTTCCTGTCCTTCATTAAAAAAAGATAAGAGAGCTTCTGAAGTCTCTGCTATTTGAACATATTTTTTTTAAATATATGCAAGTGTAAAAAAAAAAAGTCCTTGGATATTATGTTTATTCAGTACCATGGATTGATATTACCACCTAGCCTATTTTTATTGATATGTTTTCATTCATAAGTTTGCAATTTTTTATTTTTTTTAATCACAGAGACAGCTCTTCGGGATTGATGCACCAACCGCAACAGAACTGACAGGATGGAGGAAACATTTTAACAGCTACACAATACAAGGCCGCAGAAATGTAAGATCATTAAGAATCTGTCAGATTGTTGCATGATCAAAGACAACAGCACCATCCTTGCTCACGTCACTTGTATCTAAATATATTTTTTTTTCCTCCCACTTACTCCCTTTTCCAGTTCGTTCTTGCCACATATGGTGTTCTTGCACTCACAGCTGCTGTCTACATGCTGAGACACAGCAGGAAGGAGGAACATGAAACAGCATCTGCCTCCTCATAAACTACAAATGAAAAGTTAAAGGGGGTTAAAAATACAATAAGTTATTTATGATCACTATGAGTGGACCGTGGTTAATGAAGCTCACGTTTCTACTTATCTCTGGCCAGATGTTACATTTTTTATCATGCACACAAACTGTCACAAAGTCGCAATAAAATGTAGTGTATAAGTGTAGGCGGTTGAACACGAACTTGTAGGGACAAGAATTAGACTTGCGTCACCAAAAAGTCACTTTCACTGGAAGATTCAGTTCAAAATGTTTGAAAAATAATTATGCATCATTCACAGTAAAAACTAGAATGTGCATTTAGAATGTAGACAAAGTGAATTTTAATGTCATGCTGACTTTATTGTTTTCAGTGCGTTGTTGTTTTACGCCTTTGTAGTAATTTGCCTGTAGAGTGCAGTATAAGCTTATTGTAAAGTACATTTACTGGAAGCCTTTGGCTTTATCTGTTCTAAAGGCAAATTGTGCGGTTATTTTAACAGCTGTTAGTTTTAGGTTAGTGAAACTAGCAGGACAGATAGGGACATTTTCCTGTAAAATGAATGTTCAGAAATGATTCGAGAAAAAACTGTTCTGTTGTAATATGTTTTTCTGCTTTTTGTTTCAGGATGATCCTGTTAATCACGAGTCATTCTGAAAGTGAAGCTTTATTTAAGTCTAATTGATTTGAATAGTCAATAGTCTAATTATTATGCTAATCAACAAATGACTGAAATACTACCCATTTTATTTAACAATACAGTCTGTTTCTGCCATACATTTGTTTTCCTTTTTTAGACAGTGTACTATACAGTTATGTCATTTATGTTTCTCTCTGAGAAACAGCATTTTTTCACACATTTACACCTGAATGAGACACAGTCTATACCTGGGTCAGCTAAAGTGAAACTGAAATGAAAAAGCACCTGTGTGCACCTATGGTGGGATGTGGTGAATTTTTTTTTTCTTGTAAAAATAGGGCACTAGTGTTCTCGGCTGTAGTAAATTCTGTCTAGGTGAATGTGCAAGCAGTTGATGTCAGAGACATACGAGCCAGTCTTTTTTTGGATTTTGGAGCTCATCTCAAAGGTGAAACTTCTTCAGACTTAAAATCATCTTTGGATTCATCTGCAGTACAGTGCAAGGTATTTTTCCCCCCTGAAATCTGCAAACAAACATGCAAATTACTGTAAAAATAAGATTAAAATGTAATAATCCTTAATTGATTGATGGCTTTGTTAAAGATATTTTAAAACTGGGAATTGATTTGGAAGTGTTTTCTGAGACCTGACCGTAATATGAGATGAATTATCCCAAATAAACGTTCTGCTTTGCCACTCAGAGATAACGTTTATCAGATATTTTTTAGAGATGATCTGATTACTAGAAGAGTCAGAAGTAATTTGACAGATCTACAGAGAGAACAGTTATTCATACAACATCCGTTCAAAGTTGCTGCTGCTGTGTATTCAGATACAATAGTTGTCTGGCACACACAAAAAAAATGTTTTACTTTGTATCTTTTTTATACTTTTAAATTTTATTTTGTTTGTTTATGGATGCATAACCATAACCATCATAACCATCATACACTTTAAGGTGGATATGGTCCCTTAAAATTCAAAATAATGGTTGATCAGTATAGGATTTTTCAGTGGCAGATTCATTGTTAATATTTACGTACTTGTCTTCAGTGGTCTGAAAGATAATAATAGCAATATCTTAGCCTGTTATAAAAAATGAACTCATATTTGTACTAAAGGATGATGTGCATTTACATCAGTGTCATTTCTATAATTTTCAAAGCTTTTGGCAAATAACATGTAATTGTGCAAATGTACAGCTCGTATAATTATGATTGCTTAGGATGACAGTCTTTAACAATAAATTGAAACCCAGGATAAGACACTTTAACCCTTAACCTGTCGTAAGACGAGATGAGTTGGTGTAGATCACGTGATTTAAAGTAAAACATGCCTCCAAAATGAAAGTGAAACAGAAGCGCATTCAAAACAGCCGGCAAAATAATACCTTAAAATACATATTAGTGAGCATAAACTGCATTTGCTTGGTTATAACAAGCATCTTATGTGCATTATTTGCTGTTTTGCCAATATCTTCTCCATTTTGAAGGTATTAAGTTACATAGAGAGGGAGCGAGAGAGCTGGCAAAATCCATCCCCATTCCTAATTCTGACATTTCACTTTGCGCATTACGCACAGGGTAGTGTATAGGTATTTTAAATGGCAAAACGCGTGCGTGAGACATATAGGCTACGCTTCATCCAGACACGAGTTCTTGGAAGAGATCTCGCAGTTATTCATATGCTAGAGGCGAGACCGCCTTGCTAAATTTAAGCTTTCGGTTTCGCTATCTTTTGTAATGGTCAGCCTATGAGAAGTATGATGTGTTAACTAAAAATGCAGCATCGCAGGAAATCTTGACACAGTTCTAGAGAAGTTTGGGTTAGACAACATCAAACTGCATTTGCGGTAAGTGGGCTAGTGATTTTTAATCTGAGAGCGGACTGGGGGGTGTCTCTTTCACCTTTAATTTCACCGTGACGCGATCCGTGTGTTAAACACCGATTTATAGAAAACCTTTTCGGTATACATGTAGAACAATGGTAATTCTGAAGAGTGTAGATGACAGACATTTGAAAAATGGAAATCGTTTCACTTGTTGCATTAGAGAACCGTTTTAATATCATCTGATTCCTTGGAGTTCTTTCAAGAAAACGTATGTACTGGTATTTCAGAGAAGCTAGAGGGCTTCGCTTTTCCTTTGTTAACGGTTAGTCGCTTTTGTCTATAAAGACCAAATAACAGCAAAACATTCAAACAACTAGGCTATAAAGCCAACCAAAAACGCTTTACGGAGTTATTAGTTAGGCTAATTATGATTGTTTTTATGTTTAGACTATACAATCCATTGATATGAATTATTTCAATATTTTCCCTTTATATTTCTGTAGTGGTTTTGATATTGATCTTGATTTTTAGATTATAGTACGCCTGAGAAAAATCAATTTCCTTTGTCTCTGACCCATGTGTAGCACAAAGATTTCGACTTTAGACAAGTTAGAATTTTTCTACATTTCTTCTAAATGTCATAAAGTTTTCAAATCAAATCAAATTTTATTTATATAGCACAAATAAAAACAACAGTAGTTGACCATTGTGCTGTATAAAAAGACAAAGACATAAGACACAAATATCTTTAAAAAAAAAAAAAAATAGATGAGAGAAAACAAAAGAGAATAAAAAGACTGCAAAGCAATGATAAAGGGAGTTTACATCAAAAATTCTACTTTAAAAACCAAAAACAGTTGTAAGCCTGAGAGAAACAGTAGCCATCAAGCACTAAAAAAGCAGTTTGATTCAGTACACAGTCCTCAGAGTATATTATCATTATTTTTAATCATCAGATATTCAAACGTGAATATTTTCTTAGGGTTACTCCATTTGACCTGAACAAAATGTGCCTTTTCATAAAAGTTCAGAAAGTTATTTCACACTAAGACATGAGGGTCGGTCTATAGGGGTCTACTCTGTTTTATGCTTTTCTAATCACTTGGGAACAAAATGGCATCTTGTATGTTGGTTACACCACACTGACTACACAGAGCATCATCTTCACAGAAATAGTAAGCTTTCTGTTCTGTAATGAAGAATTGAATGAAAGCAGAGCGCACTGGAAATGAATGTACTTTCTCACACATACTCAAGCACTTTCTCAAGCACTTTCTTGAATGAGTCCGTTGATGTTAGAACTTTTTGTTTCTTTGAACAGGCGGCTCAGAATCATTCATCTATGCTTTAGGACCATGGAGGAATGGTATGAGTGGGCTCCGATTCAGAATGGTCCAGCATAATGACACTGACCATGCAGTTGCACGACAGGGCCCGTCCAAGCCGGCCGAGTCCCCTAAACCCTGTGCTGTCCTACCAACACACTTCCACCCCTTTCGGGACCAGAGGGAATGCGACCTCATCACCCAGGCTGTGGATTACTTGAACCACAGTGGATTTTACTGGGGTCCCTTGGAAGTAGACGAAGCTCACACTCGACTGGCCAAGCTTTCTCTTGGGACCTTCCTGATCCGGGACAGCATGCAGGCAAATGTTTTCTTCACCCTCAGCTATCGGGCTCCCGACGGCCCGACCAGCGTGCGGGTGCTCCTGAAGGATGGAGGCTTCAGTTTAGCGGGGAGTAAACACACTTTCTCTTGCCTTTTTGGCCTGCTGGGATACTACATCGCGTCCCCAAAAAAGAGTCTGAGCATGCCGTATCGCGGAGATATGCCGCAGAGCCTGCAAGAACTGGCGAGAAGAGCTGTGGTGCGGAGTTTCGGGAAAGATAGTATTGAACAACTGCCTGTGAGCAAGAAACTTAAAGAATATCTGTGGTTGTACCCTTTTAGTATATGAATGCGTGGAGTTCATATAAACATGTTACAGACGTTGCAGCTCTTGATCAGAACCGCAGTACATTTCATACGGTGTGGTCACATTGGTGAAAATTCAGCGAGCAAAATATCCTTTGTTTATTCTCAATAGTGTCACACAGAAGCACTTTGAAACCAAGTCATTTTCTTTACACAAACGTCACGTTGGTTGTGCAACAAACTCCCATTGCCCTGATTTGTTTTGAAATGGCTGGATTTTGCACGCTAAATTTCGCTGAGGTAAATGTGACCGCACCTCTAGGATTCTGCGCTCCTCAACGACCCAACTAAAATGTGTATTTATGTGTGTAGTGATTGTTTGGACTATTCTAAGACATTAAAAATGCACTACAAAATGGTTTTATTTTTACAAACGCAGCAAGATCAGCACAACACCACCACAGGCCTTCAATTGCTTTAAAGCAATCCCACTGGTACTGGGCCAGTACAAAGTTTGTATTTGTTTAAAACGAGTGATTTGACAGTTTAGTTACCTTTACATAGTATTGTCTGTCTTTGTATATGAATGTAAGCCACTGACTACGAGGCACAAGTAATGTCGATATCAGTATGAACATTTGAATTGTTTTTATATGTAGGTACATGTATACAATATGTAGGCTATATAATCTATAGTATGTATTGTATGGCAATGTCATTCTGCTATGCAGAAATATGCATTTCACCTAATGACACATAAGGGTTTTATTTGTTTAGGATTGCTTTTTATTAATAAAGATAAATTATTTAATGTGATTTAAAGTCATCTCTCTTTTTGTCAATTTCTCTTTCACTTCTTTTGTACTAAAGGATACGTTTCTTGTAATGTGACCTAACTCAAAAAAGAAATCAGTAACCTCTCACACACTGACTTTACAGAAACGGCCCCATCTAGGGGAAAATATGAGTTATATACAGTATACATCGGCCTTTACACCTTTTTCATTGCACACTCCTAAAAAAAGAACGACTTTTTATTACAATTATGCAATTTTATATTTTTAATTTGCCAGTTACTGCCGGTTATTTGTAAATTCAGATTTAAAATAACTGTGTTCATGTTGTGTATTTGACTGTAAGGTCACAGGAGAAGCGGCACTGGTACAGAATCACAGTTTAAAAGCACAAGCCATACCTACACAGACCGCTGAGCATATAGAAATCACATCCCCTCATGCACAAATGTTTTCCTCAAAAACAGGAAAACATTTGTTTTCCTCCATATTTATCTATTCCTTTTACGATTATTCTATATTTATTTTATTTCCTTTTCAGAAT
Source organism: Cirrhinus mrigala (assembly GCA_036247105.1). Taxonomy (NCBI): domain Eukaryota; kingdom Metazoa; phylum Chordata; class Actinopteri; order Cypriniformes; family Cyprinidae; genus Cirrhinus; species Cirrhinus mrigala. Next base: position 34,222,248 of record CM070007.1, read on the forward strand.
AAAACAGGAAAGCGTGTTTTGTTCTCACATTTCTAGCCCCTTATGTATAAACGAAAGAAAGAAAATGGAAAATGAACTCGCTACAAGGTTTTTCAGGATAGAAACCTGAAACAAAGACATCCGTTGTGATACTGTACTGAATACCTCACATACCGTACTAAGGAGAGGACGTCTATTCATTCATTTATTCAATCAGCAGATGATTTATCTAAAGTTATTTTAGGATTATTTATATACTAATATAGTATCTATTAATAGTATTTTTAGTTTTAATGAAAGTTTGAGTAATTTTATGTTATTTTGTTGGTGTATTGTTAAGCTTTATTTTTATTTCAGTTCAAGTTTTAGTCATTTTGGCACTTAAATGTAAAGTTTTTTATCTACTGTTTATATTGAGGGGTTCAAGCACGTAGCGCTGAAACCCTATTGTAATTGTTAGAATGGCAAAGGATCAGCAATCTCCATGTAAAACTGATCGTGCAGACCAAACCCTAAGTCGGAGAGACTTGAAACGTGGAGGGAGGGTGGTACTCACACCGCCTACAACGTCACCAAGGCTCGTCCCAATCGGCCTGACGGGGGCGCTACAGCGATCAAAAGTACAAAATTGCTCATTACTCCTAAACCTTTTTTTTTTTTGGAAAAACTACTTTTGTAAACAAGTCCTAGGTTTTTCGCCCAATTGGAACCAAACTGGTGCAGAAAGATTCTCTGGAGAGTGATTATCAATATTTATTAAAAAAAGTTTAACTTTTGACTCACTGTTGCAAAGGGACGTCAAAACGTTCAAAAGGAGCAAGGCCACTTTTAGTAAAATGCCTATAACTCCTAAACGGAATGAGATATCTTTGCCAAACTCTGAACACATATGTAATAGAACAATCTGATGTCACAGGAAAAAAATGGCATAGCTTGGCCACTTGGTGGTGCTATAAGAGGAAAAAAAAACATAAAAATGGCTTTAACTACGCAACCATTTGTCCTGTCAACATGAAAATCGCTGTGCACAGTCTTGGTCCAAAGTGCCACAAGTGTCTATAAGGACATTTGTGTATCTCAAAAAAAAAAAAAAAAAAAAAAATGCCATTGGCCAATGAAATTTGAGCACCTAATACACAAGGTTGTTGAAGGCTGATCGGAACGAAACTCTGTGGGCCTGTTTGACTCATGGCCCCAAAGATCTGTGAGAAATTTTTAATTTTAAAACAGTTTTTTTTTTATTATAGTAAGGGCTTAGTTTAGGGTTGGGGTAGGCGTTAACGTTAAAAAAACACTAGAACAATTCATTTCATTGTTAGTTTCCGGTCTGAGCTGTATCCCTTCTAGCCACAACCATGAACAATTGTACTTTGCACAGTTTTTCACACATTCTGGACAACTTTGCCTCTGGATTGACTGCTGTCAATCAAATCATTTGTTAAATGATTCAGAAGATGTGAAAAACCCATTTTTGCAAACTAGTCCTAGGTTTTTCACTCAATCTGAAAAAAAAAAAAAAAACACTGCAGTACAATTCTCTGGACTCTCTAGGTCAATAATTATCAAAATTTTTTTTTTTGAAATTTACGTTTTGAGAAGCTATAACGGGGTCGTTTAGAAAAGGGGACTGTCCAAATTTACCCAAAATCCTATAAAGCCTAAAGAAAAACTCAAAACTTCACAAAACCTGGTGAGCACATGCGACAGGTGATTCTAAACAAGCATTCAAGGTTTTAAGGTAATCGTACCACAGCTGCAGTGGCAATGATTTGGAAAAAATCATTGATTTAAATGGTTACAGGCTTGCTAAATAATGTTTTTTTTTCCCTCCATATGTGCTTAAATGCCTTAAAGCACTTAAACTCCGGTAAATGCTGCTTGCAGCTATTTTTGATTTTTTTAAATGAATGGAAATGATTTAAATAGTTTTAGTTAACCACAACAATACTGATGTTATGTAGTGTAGTGATGCAGTGACGTACATGAGGAATACCACAACAATTGTGATTGCTGAGAAAATGAGATTCATTCAGCATTCAACCATTAGAAACTAGTCTCTCATCAAAGCCAATATATGCAGCAACAATATGCAAGGCTCAACCAGGCACTTCAAAGAGCTTTACCATTGTGCTGACTGGAAATGTTGTCACTAGCCTAAGTATTCTTTCTGCATGCCTTAGCTAGTTCAGGTCCATTAATCAGGCCTTCAACAAAACTGTCTTTGTGTTGTGTGGTATTGCAATACTTAAAAAACAAAAAACATGACATGAAGACAGCAAGATTAATAGCACTTTCGATGTTTAAAGTAGCATTTCCGTCTTGCGTTACACACACTTCTTTCATATCTCAGAAATGACATAGCACATTGAAAGTTAAATTTTAATTCTTGATATGCTCCGCCAGTTCGTTTTAGTATCAGGCATGCATGTAGCTGTGAACCAGCATAAATACATAAAACGCTCTACGCAACCAAGTTTACTTTCATAATCTGGCTTTCTTCGAAGTGAAAGAAAGATATTCGGTGAGAAAAAGCGTAGAGGTTGATTTTATCCATCAGAAACTGATAGGACCACAATGAGAGTGTTGCCCCACGTGAAAGAAGTCAGGTGATTGAAGGGAAAAGGATGAAAAAACAAAAGTGTTTTGTTAAAGAGGAAGTCGTTTCAATGGAGGGAAAAACAAAACATTAAATATGAGGGAATGTTTTATTTTAATAAGAATTACACACATAATTGTGCCATGCGCAGTAAGACGAGGAAAGTGGTGCAATAAGAAAACCGTTTCAAGGTGGAGTTAAAAGTAACATTTTTTACTTCAAAGCTTCCATTGTTTGCTATTTCCAGAAATGCAAGTAATGTGAGTCATGTGAGTGTTTGTAAATGTAAACATAAATGCAAATCACATCCTGATATATTGTGTTTAGTGGGAAGGAGTTCAAACATGTTATACCTACACTTATAGATTGTACATTTTAAAATCAAAAGCATGTAAAAGTGAGTTACTTTCATTTCTTCAGTTTTTAGCAATAAATGATTTAAGATCTTTGATTTACACCTGCCACTGTGGCTGCTAAAGACATAAAGGCTGATCAAACTTGTCATATCTCTTTTTATTATCCACCCATCACGCCTATAATCCCTATGGGAAAACAAGAACTGTTGACCTCATTCAGACAGTTAAACTAAAACTTGGATCCAGGCTTTAATCCTATTGGTTACTCATGGGGTTTAGCGTGTGCTACTTTGTCATGTACATTGGCCACAAGGGGGCATTGCTTCCCGTAACACCGTTAATCTAACAAGTTCCATTTAAATCACATTTACATTTGTTTTTTTCTATTTCGGTGGGAAGTGGCTGAGAAACAATGCAAAAAATAGCTTCAAGCCTAAGACATCACCCTCATGTTTAGCTTTGTTTTATTATTATCATTGTACTAGTTTTAATACACATCATTCTTTATTTCCAAAGTACTAAATCTGAGTTGTCGTAAATAATAATCTCACAAAAGTAATAGTAGCATAAATCCACCCAAACCAAATATTATGATTTTAATATTTCCTGGTACAACTGCTGTTGACCAAGTGTGGGCTGTGTGTTTGTCTGGACAAGTTATGAAGGCGTCTTGCATGGCTTCTTCAAACAAAATAACTGGTGAGCTCTGTTGTAACAAAAAGAAACAACTGTGGCACTTCGTCAGCTCTGCAGGACTGGTTCAACCAGAAACCTATGATTTCCCAGAAATCATAAGGCACTATTACATCAAGGAAATCAATCAGCAACTGTGCTTTTATTCGACAACTGAGTGATGACTATTTTGGATTCCTGCACTTAAATGTGATAATTTAACAAGGCAGGTTTTCAAAGTCAGCAGCAATTACATTAAACTAGAACTGACTGGTTTCTTTTTGTGGTCGTCTAAGAAATGAATCTGCAACCAAACACTTGGAATTAGCTGAAATACTTTGTGGTACATAGCATTTTCCTTTGACAAGCTGGATTGCTTTGAGTGATGTGTATCTGTTGCAGTGACTGCATCTTGGGAATGGTTGGAAAGACACCTTGGGGTTTTCCCAGAGCTGAGAACATTACATCACGTCATTTGCATAAACATCACACATTATTTGCCTGTATAAATAAACTTCTAGCTATATGTTTAAAGACAATGCGATTACCTCAAACATTAGAAATAAATCGGATATTAGCATTTTAAACCTGTCAGAGGGTTCCAACATATCTTGGGCCTGCAGTTTCACATTTAATTGCCAATGCAAAACTTCAGTGGATCCTAGTGATTGTTCTCCGTTTTCATGCATCTTGCTGAAACACATGCAAGAAATTCTTTCTTGTACTTAGAAGTCTGTTTTTCATCCTAGATGAGAGAGACAGAAAGACTCAATCTTTCTAATTTTAGCTCTGTTTTGATAGCTAATGTTCTAAAAACTGAAAATTTAGAAGCAATAAAACGTATCACCTAACACAAAAGGATTTTGATGTAGGAGCTGAACACTGAGAATGTCTCTTTGTTTGATTTGACCCAGATGAGTCATGTTGAGAACAAATGTGCATTCTTTAAAAACCCAATAAGATGCCCTTTCGATAAGGTTAACTGATGCCCTCTGGTGGATAATATTATGGATGTTCTTAAAGGAGAAGTCCACTTCCAGAACAAATGTTTACAGATAATGTACTCACCCCCTTGTCATCCAAGATGTTCATGTCTTTCTTTCTTCAGTCGTAAAGAAATTATGTTTTTTGAGGAAAACATTTCAGCATTTTTCTCAGTATAGTGGACTTGCCCTGAGTTTGAACTTCCAAAATGCAGTTTAAATGCGGCTCCAAACGATCCCAAATGCGGTTGTAAACGATCCCAGTCGGTTATTTTCATAAAAATAATACAATTTATATACTTTTCAATGCCAAATGCTTGTCTTGTCTTACTCTTCCTGAACTCTTTTTTTTTTTCCAGTTCATGACAGTTAGGGTATGTTGAAAAACTCCCATTTCATGTTCATTTCTTCAATTACAAAATCGTCCTATATCGCTAATTTACCTTTTTTTGTTAAGAGTGTTTGATCTTCTTTGCATGTTCACTTTGCATAGTACTTCTGCAGCGATGTAGGATGATCTTGAAATGATTTTGGAAGTTGAGGGAGAAAATACGATTAAAGTTTTTCGACATAACCTAACTGTCCTGAGTCAGAATACGCAGAGTTCAGGGAGAGCAAAACAAGATGAGCGTTTAAGGTTAAAAAGTATTTAAATTGTATTTTTTAAAATGAAAAAACAAACAAACAAACAAACAAACAACAACAAAAAAAAAAACAACAACAAAAAAAAACCCCAATTGTTTCGCAAGATAAGACCCTTCTTCCTTAGCTGGGATTGTTTACAACCGCATTTGGGATCGTTTAAAGCCGCATATAAACTGCATTTTGGAAGTTCAAAACCGGGCCACCATAGCAGTCCATTATTTGGAGAAAAATGCTGAAATGTTTTCCTCAAAAACATAATTTCTTTACGAATGAAGAAAGAAAGACATGAGCATCTTGGATGACAAGGGGGTGAGTACATTATCTGTAAATTTTTGTTCTGGAAGTGGACTTCTCCTTTAATATAATTGTGTTTTTCTTTCCTTCATGAGAGATTCCTAATCATTATTAAAACCTATGCAGTTAATAAACATTTCTCACTATTTATTTAAGGAAAAAAACCATCAGTATTGATTACAAACAACCGACCCTTTAATATTAAAAAAAAATAAAAAACATTTTTTAACATGTTTTTCAGGAAATATGCAAGTATAAATCTTCAGTCAGCTGCTTTCAGGATAAAATATCCAGGCTTTGACACTTAGAAAATTAACCATGGCATAAATTAAATTATTATTAGAGAATAGTTTACCCCAAAATTAAAATTTCTCATCCTTAGGCCATTGAAGATTTTAAACAGATTTGGAGAAATTTAGCACTTTGCTCAGCAATGGATCCTCTGCAGTGAATGGGTGCCATCAGAATGAGAGTCCAAACAGCTGATAAAAAACATCACAATAATCCACAAGTAATGAACACAACTCCAATCATGTGTTTCTAATAAACAAATGCATCATTAAAGGGATAGTTCACCTAAAATGACATGAGGGTGAGTAATTAATTGCAGAATTTTTATTTTTGGTTGAACTATCCCTTTAAGCCTAAAATGTGTGCATATATACTACTGGACCTCTTATATGTACTACATCCAAGTTAATCTTGCTGTTATGATTCCGTGCCTTAGTATTTTCGCATCATTCTGATTGGTCCATCAGTAAAAATCTTTTTTTTTCCCCCTTATTGTCTCTCTCCCATTCTCACTTTCTCTCTTTCTAACATGTCAGTTTTACAGCCATGGAGTCTATATGTGGATAATGATCTTAGTCATTCTCATGCAGAAAGAGAGAGAGAGAGATAGACATTGTCCAGGTGAAAACACTGTAAACGGCAATAGTGTAAAGAGATGGCAGCATAAGAAATGTGGGTTTGACAGAAAAACACTCTTCTCACTACCCACGTCTATTAAAAAACAACTGACACTTTGCTAAGGTACATGTATGGAGGACTGTTGATTGAAGCTGGCAGTTCTAGAAACATTTATAGTGACTTTTAAGCAAAGCCATAAATTTGAGAGGGAAAATACATTGTCAGTCCCACTGACTGTGTGAACTTTAGGCTTGACTTGGTATCCGCATCTGCGTGAAGTGATTATTGAGATGCAGCTCAAGACACGTGACCTACTGTAGACTCCAATAACAGTTTTGAAGGCCTGCAAGTATTTGCAATACCTTGGCAAATATTAGAATACCTGCGACTCAGACTTGAGGTGAGTCATACTTTTACAGACTAAACATTGAGTTTTTGCAGCCCACAAAAACTGTGCAGCAAAATAATCAGCTGCAACTTGGCTCATCTTTAAAAACTAATAAAGAATGGTACTGTACACTGAAAAGGCTCTGCAATTTTTACAGAAAAAATACAGTAAAAATGCCTCAGTAAGGACCTGAAAATTGGTTAACATCGCATTATATGTAACATTACAGTAAAATATTGTCAAATGTATGGTTTTTGCGTGAAAAGATTTTGAATTACTATTTCATTTGTTGAAAATAGCTTAGTTTCTTGATGTTCTGAGTTAAATTTGGTGTTATTTAATGTTTATTGCATTATTGATGGTGAAATACACGGTTAAGTTGTGAAATACATAGGCACCAATATGACACAATACCTAAGATATTGTCACAGTACTTTTTACAGTGAATTTCTAGAAACCACAGCTGCTTTTTTCTGCCATAAATTTAACAGGATAAACTTAATTAACATTTTTTAATACCAGCAACACATGTGGAGTGGCAAATTAAAAAATAATCAGAAAATGGAACTGAAAAGAATAATACTGTTCATTTTCCCAATGCGTTTTAGTACACTGACCTCCATCAAGTGCAAAAAGACTTATTGAAATGATCCACTTAAAATTAAAAATGAAGTTATTCCAACAGTCCTTTAGAAAAAAAAAACTCTTATAATAAAGTCATCACATTATTTTCAGTGTTTCCAAACCCACAAATTCCAATTAAAATTGTGACAAAAATGTCTTTTTGGTTAAACGTAAACATGAACCTTAAAAATGGATTTCCTGGATGAACACGAAATGAAAACAAAGACTTCTGGGTCCACCAAAGAGGACAGGAGCTGTGGAGGCATCTTTCCCCTGTGTAATGTTATGAAAAAGTACTGTGCCGAAAACCCTGGAAATAGACTGTCTGTTGTCTAAGACCGTAAGCAGCGACCCAGATCCAGATCAAGACATCCAAGTAAAAAGACCCAGACTAATGCCATGTTTATGCCATCTACTGAAGCCTAAGACCAAGACCACAAGGTCAACTGCAAAAGTTAATACCCTAGGAAAACACAAAATGTACAGTATACCAACTTTTTCCACTATGAGTACTTGACTTCAGCAGTGTGCAGTGGTTATGTTATGAAGTGTAAATTTAATGCAATGCCTCTGGTGCATTTTGGCATATTCAGTGCACTTTGTATTGCATGGCAGGAGTGGATGTGCAACACAACAAATGTGGACTTTGTTGCAGATATCTGAGCTACAGAAAGCCCAGGACTTTGGGGAAAAACTGTCCCACTCAGAAATCCAAACTAGGTTATAAAGTACAACCAAGAAGCCCGAAGCAGCTCTGCTAAGATCCTCTACTCAAACATGTTATGTATATAATGAGATATATATAGAGATGTTTTTGTCATTTAAACTTGTAAATACACCGATTTTTTTAAAATGTCGAATTATTGATAATTTTTGGATGTACTGAAGCACAAGATGCGCTTTGGATCATTCTCATTCTTCACTGTATGGTTTACAATAGTCCTTTACGAATTGTTGCTTGTGACTCAGACTGTATGATCCCAGCTATAAACCATATCACACTCAGTTGTCATTAATGTCAGACTGTGCGACAGTCAAGACTTACGCAAAGAGACTCGTCAAGAGTTTTACAACATCAATCCGTGACATGTTCGGTGATGTGAGCTGCATTTAAAAACAATCTCTACTGTTAATTTTGATCAAGGCTGGTCTTGAAAATACAACTGATGAAGGCTGAAATTCTGTTTTTTTGTTTGTTTGTTTTTTTTTTTAACCCTTTAACTGTCACTCCCTATTTTGAACATAGACATGAAAATGCACTATCCAGAGTTACATTTTTATAATTCATGAATAAAAAACAGTTTGTAATATGATTTTGATGTACAATTTCCATGGTAATGCAATGGCTGATTTTAAAATGGTTTTCAAATGATGAATTTTGAGATTTTAAGTTTTCAGGTGATATATCATTTCTTAAGATTTCTATTGCGTGATAGGTAAAAAGGCAACAAAGAAAGTCTTTTTGTGACAAAGGTCAGAACTCCTGTCATGATGTAGATTTTTGAGGTGCACTCTTGTCATAAATTAATCTGTTACTTTTCCTACATAATTTGTAACACAAGAGAGTGGTAAAATATCCATTTAGGAGTCTCAGACCTTCCCAGTGATATATAGTTTGTCATGATTAGATTAGGATTTATTTGTAAAATGATGAAGTAAACTTAGGCGTCCCACAGAGTGAACGGTGACAGTTAAAGGGTTAATTCACTGCTTTAACTTAAAGGGACAGTTCACCCAAAAATGAAAATTACTCACCCTCAAAATGATTTACTCACCCTCAAGCCATTCAAGGTGTATAGGACTTTCTTCTTTCAGACAAATACAATCAGGGTTTTATTAAAAAATTTCCTGGTTCTTCCAAGCTTTGTAATGGCAGTGAATGGGTGTTGAGATTTTGAAGTCCAATAAAGTGCATCCATCCATCATAAAAAGTACTCCACATGACTCTGGGGGGTTATTAAAGGCCTTCTGAAGTGTTTGTGTAGGAAAAAATATCCATATTTAAAACTTTATAAACTGTAATCTCTAATTTAGCTTCCGCTAACTGTCATTCTCTCATTCATGAGAGAGTGGCGTTTCAGTGAATGACGCAGGATGTAGGCAGAAAATTGTCAGAGGACTCCGATATAAGCCAAGAAGAGACTAAAACTTGGTTCTTGTGAGACTAGTATATTTTCACCAGAGCTTATGCTACCCCTACGTCCTACATCATCCACTGGAATGCCACTGTCTTGTGTACATGCATACGATAGCTAGCGGAAGCTAGAGATTATGTTTTATCAATTTTAAAGTATGGAAATTTTTCTTACATAAACGCATCAAATCGCTTCAGAGGACCTTTATTAATCTCCTGGAGCCATGTGGAGTTCTTTTTATGATGGACGGATGCACTTTACTGCGCTTCAAAATCTCAACACCTATTGATTGGTATTATAAAGCTTGGACGAGCCAGGACATTTTATAATATAACTCTGATTGTCTGAAAAAAGAAAGTCATATACACCTAGGATGGCTTGAGGGTGAGTAGATCATGGGGTAATTTTCATTTTTGGGTGAACTATCCCTTTAAATTAAATATTTTGGAGTGCATTCCGATCCTTGGAATTTTTGTCTTGAAAAAAGTGGTGGTTTGTTCTTGCTGCACTAATTGCATCATCAGATGCTGTGATTCTAATGGTTCTTGACTTGAGAAGCCACAATGCAGGATTCTGCCTCAAAACGTCTGACACTGACAAAATTTCATCTGAGGTAAAATTTGATTGCAGCGGTCATTAATCGTCTGCTGGCGCATATGTCAAAGTAGTGATGAAACACAACAGATTTTGGCCTAAAATCAAAAGAATCTTTTAGGATTTACAAAATTGGTCTCAGGAGGCCAAATCGTAGCCGAAATTATGTAGTGTGCACCCAGCTTTATACAAATGTCTGTCAAACTGGAGTTTATTTTGATTTGTTGATTGTTAAACTGAGTTAAATATTTACTGCAGCTGAATACTTCTCAAAATTAAACAGGATATTGTGTGATAAGTGTAGCATGCCATCTGTTACTAATTTCCTTTATTGTTTCCTAACGCTGAGTGCTTAACTCAGTATGGAGGATCTCTCTTCATTTAAACTTATGTTTACTTAAATTTGGAACTTAAAAATGTATTAAATAGTTAAAAACAGACACACACGTGAAGATACATCCATAAAAGTCATGCAAGAAGTGTCTTGTCATGTACATTTGAACAGACACACCAAAATATGTTCATGTGTACATAAATGAAGTTAAAGAGTGGAATAATAGCCTGTGTGTCTGAATATGTGTGGTTCCTGGCTGTTGTCGAATCTGTGGCGTATCCAGGACACCATGTGTGCGTTGCGTCAGAGTATGTGTTAGGCCCACGCGTGCTCCAGATATTGGCTCGGAGTAAAACTGTCAGTACAGAAACTGTGGAGCAAAGCACATGCTCGCTACAGTGAGCCATTCAGCTTGATGAAGCTAACCATGCAACCCTAAATTAGCGGATTACACTTAGATGAATACACACACACAACCCATCACACAAACCCCCATTAGATCTGAACGCTTCTTAATAAATCATTATCAGACAGGACAGTGCATCTCCTCCCTCAACTTAATGACCAGCTGACTTTTACAAATGTCCTTCTGCACATCCTCTCTCCTAATGGCTAAAGTGCAGTGACACTGGCATTGTGGGATTGTAAATCATTCAAGTTAGTGTCACACACTTCAGTGATTTACACCCGTAGAGGGAGTCCGCTTAAGCTTTAACGAACTGACTTTTGTGTCGCATGTCATGAGCTAAAATATGTTGTATTGGCTTCTATTGACCTTGATAACAGTTATTAAACAACCTGGAACTAGCAGTGTCAATGTAACATATACTAACAGTAAGCTGGGGAGCCAAACTCAAAAAATACAAATTACTGTAAATTTAGTATCTCTCTATGACTAGCAGAAAGAACCTCAGGTAAACCAGGTCTTGCAATAGGCCATAATACCATATGATGTTATTTCAAATGTTGTCTAATTTTCTAGTAGCCCAAACAAAATTGAAAAAATAATCATTGTTTTCAAACAAGTTTCCAAACAGTCTATCCTGACTGCCAGGTATAGCCTCGAACAAATAGAGCAACACTGAAAGCAGCACAGAGTCACAGTGTTTACACTCTTTGGGGAAATCAGCCATGAATGGCTTATTTATAGCCGTCTCTGCACATTAAACTGGGATAGAAGAAAGTATTTTAACAATTAACAAATTAACAAATTTTAAACACATCACCTTTAATGCTGAATTGTGTAAGCTGGGATAGGAGAAAGAAAAGAAAGAAAGAAAGAAAGCAAGAAAGAAAGAAAGAAAGAAAGAAAGAAAGAAAAAGCTAGATTAAAGTTCTAAATAGCTGTATTATTCATATTAGTATTCATCACTATTATTATCAATCAGTATGAATACATTGTGGATACTTCATTTAAAAGTATATTTAAATTATTATAACTCATATGACTTAAATAATTAATAAAAATAACTAATAAAATAATTTTAAATGTTAACATTGATCATACACCACTGTTCAAAAGTTTGGGCTTAGTTATATTTTTTCAAGTTTTTGGAACTTTCTTTTGATCACCTGCATTCGTTTGATCAAATTTACAGTAAAATCACTAATAATAAGATTTTTTTTTTTTTATTTCTATTTTATATATTTCTATTTTTAAAATGTAATTCCTGTGGCAATGCTAAATTTTACCTTTGCAGTTTAAATAATGTCATATATTTAAACAGGGCATCTTGCTTTATTCATATTTATTATGAATGCCTTAAATAACGAACTTTAACAACATATGGGCAGATCCCTTTAGCGCAGCTGATGACGCTTTGAAGTGACGCTTTAGTGGTCAAGAATATTAAAAATTATCATCCATTATCATTCCTCGCGTCTTTTCCTTGCGTCCTTCCCTCGCATCCTGAAGGGGTGGAGCTAAGACGGAAAGGAAGGAAGGGAAGGAAACGAGCATGCACAAATAAGAATTGAGAGGCACCCCAGTATTAATATCAGCCTTACCCTTCAAAATGGAAGTATGCCTATGGGCGAGACTTCCGGTTCTTTAGCCGCCATAGGGAAATAACGAGAAGAATAATGTGCAGTAAACGGTAAAACTGTTTGCACTACAAACCAGTGTGTTTATAATTAAGATAATACATTAAAATAACATGGTAAGACACACCAATTAGCAATATCAAGCAGCACAATTTGCTCTTACAGCTGAAAATAGCTGGAGGCAAATGAGACTGGAAGCCACACCCATGAAATTTACAAATGGAAGCGTCTGTGAAAAATAGTGTGGATATGTGTCTTTTGACTAAACACTGGAATGCACGATTACCTCAAACAGATCAAACCTGATATGCAAATCCAATCTTTAAACCACATACAGTTATATTGAGTTTACAAGATTTACTAACGCATACAGGTGTATGTAAGTTCCTGCAGTTCCTTCCCCCAGCCACCAGATGTCTCACTTTTACTGCATGCTACGACTTAATTGAACGCACCTGTCCTTCGTTCACTCGTTACTATGTTCAAGCAGCCTGGATCTTCAGTCGTCGGTAAGTCTTAAACACGCAATTGAGCCACTTCAGTCGCATTGTAATTTGTAGTAGTCGTGTTTATGCCTTATTTGGATTTGTCTGTCTTATGTAACTGATTACTACTGACTGTGCCTGCCTTATTACAATGATTACTGCATTAGCCTTTCACCACTCTGCTTATTTTACTCTCTGCAAGAGATTTCTCACTTTATCACAAGCTGATATGTGTCAGGGTTAGAACAGTAAACTAAAATCATCAATAACCCACATTAGCTACTTAAAATAAACACCCTAATTCGAGTGTGCATTGCTGTTTAGTTTTTCTCAAAACTGCTCTAGTACACTTCTAGTAATTCTGAAAACCTTAGATGATTAACTGGATGAGGTACGTTTAATTACAGCTGATGCTAAACTCTTGTGTTGAAGTGGCTTTCCAGAAGCAGGACACTCCTGTTCTATCAAATAAACCACTGAAATAGTAAGATACTGAATGTGCTAAACAGGATAAGTGATAAGGACGGTGATGTTTGAGGTCCTTTTGGGTAGCAGTGATCTTGTCCCTTGCATTACTCTCTTAATCGTATGGTGTTATGGTAATCTCTGTGTGAGCATATCATTGTCCAGCTGGCTGTTTATGAGTTCTTGCAATATTGTACACCTTGCTCATTCGTATTCAGAAGAGCCTGCAAATTCTCTCCCCATTCATCTCATTAATTGGATCATCTGACTGAAATTACCATCATCAAAAAGGAAATTATCCTAGAAGTATGTTGACCAGATGTCACATTTTTTGGCCAGAACGGTAGGCCTAACAAAGTAGTCGTTTTATATATAGGACAAATTTCAGACAAATCCAGAAACGTGACAAGGGTCTCAAATACTGTACGTTACGGAACAACAGGACATCTAGTTCAGATATACATATGTTTTCAATTTGGATTTGGACATTTTTGTTCACTAATCTGCAATTACCTACACTCTCAGAAATAAAGGTACAAAAGCTGTCACTGGGGCGGTATCTTTTAAAAAGATACACTTTTGTACCTATTAGGTTCTAATACGTACCTTTTAGTTACCAAAATAGACACTTTAGGTACAAACATGTACCTTTTGAAAAGGTGACAGCTTTTGTACCTTAATTTCTGAGTGTATGGCTAAAACTGCGAAGCTTATTATTTTGAATGCAAAATGAGAATTCAGATTCATGTAATGACCACGTTTTATATATTGAATTAGATATTGAATATAGAAGCTCTGAAAAACTCTGTAGTTTGTCTCTTTAATATTTAATGTACAGTATGTGTTTGTGATGGTTTTTGGTATTGAATTAGTATTAGTGATGGCCTGAGATGACCTCTGATTGTTGCTTATAAGATTGTTTGGCAGCCCCCACATTGCATTGTGAGAATGCTGCATCCATTATTCAACATCATTTCACAATATACACAGTATCATTCTGCACCGAGGGTATAAAACAGGAATCAGTGTAATAAATTGAATTGTTTACTACAAAATTGGACATCCTGCAAAACGACATCGCAAATAAAATGAGACATTTTAAAGCTTTCTCCAGTGAATGAATCACTGCGTTTGAGGAAAAATTATGCTGTTTTCTGCATTATCTATCTGTTATTACAAATTAGATGAAAATAGGTTCACATCTTAATTCAAACTAAAGGCTACAGATCATTTTAAGGATATTATGAACAGCCCACCACTAATGAGCAGTATGTGATTTTCACAGTATGTGTGAAAGCATGCATGTTATACGTGAGGCCATGCATGTGCAATAGGGCGTTTGTTTTTGTATGTTGCGTGTAAAGAAAGATGCATTAGGACTAAATTTAGAATTTAAACTAATTGCAAATGCAAATTTTCATAATTGCAAAATTAATATTATAGTAAACTCTGTCTTAGTGATTTGTTTGGAATCACTCACAAACACTTCAGATGGGATCGATAGGGTGTTGAAGTGTAAAAGTTGGCTCGTGGAGTACTTTTAATTAAAACTCTACAGTAATAAGAACAGAAGGCTGCGTTCTAGAGATATTATGGTGTGTCAAAGCTAAGACTGTCATGCAAATACTATTGTTAGAGTGAAACGCTGCTGTTCTATTGAGCGAATGTATGTTTGTGAGTGTGTGCGCACATTTGTCTGTGTGTGAAGGGGGGTGTGAGTGTGTGTTTTATGTAATGTAGCATGGTCTGTTTGGTAACAAAAGTGGTGACACTGAAAATTGGGTTACCATGGAGACAGAATTTTCCCACTTTTTTGTGCTCATGACAGACTCATGCAAACCTCACTTCTATTTCTTCTTTACTCCTTTATTTCTTAATTCTATCTTCATTTATTCATGAAGTTGTGCATATTTTGTGATGCTCTTGCTGTTGCCTTACTGTATTTTGCACTCGGTTTATTCTGCCTGTGTCGGAATTACAATTTATTGATGTTTGTTAGTGGAAGTGAGATATTGTAAATTCAAACAGTCCAAGGAAATTAGATCTCTATTAGTCAACGTGAGCTTGTGTCTGTTGCCAAAGCATGTCATTTGTGTATAGCTCTCTCCTTTAAAGAATATGTGTCTAAAATGTATTATCTGTTCTCAGTTGTAAATTGTTTCATTATGAGCTTTCTGGATAATTACCTGCGACTCCTTTCAAGTCAGTTCTGGGCTTTCATTTAATAAGTAAACAACTCCTAATTTGACCCAGTTTAACTCTGCATTAGGGCTGATTTAATACGCACAAATAAGTGCTTGTGTCTTTGAGTGATTCACACAGTATAAAAGATTTGTTAATAATTGTTACAGATACTCTGGAGTTTCAATACTGCTTCCATGCCCACACATAAACATAACCCTGTTTTCTAATTAGAAAATGAATTAATGAATAAAATAGTTAGCTAGCATTTGTTAGATGTTTTTTTTATCCAAAGCACTTTACTTTCCATTCAAGATGCTGTATTTTTTTGGCATTGTTAGCTCCATTCTTAACTGTTTGAGCCAGTTTTAGATTCTGCTACTGTAAATGTTCTGAAACCTTTGCTGATGAGTTCTGTATATGAGATCATGTATGATCTGAAAAAGAAAAGGAAAATCATTCCTGCCAAAGCAAATTAGAGTTCCCTTTGAGCCATGAATTTGCATTATTTGCTTAAGCAAGCAGATAATGGGCATAGGTTTCCAAACTTAGATACACAGACATGGATAATCACAATGGACCTGCTGTTACAAATGGTAAAGTTTATCCTCTTGAAATTTGTTCACTGGACTGTAAAACGTCCTTTTCCAGCCTCTTCTGAAACATGATTGGTTGGCTGAGGGAGACAAAAAACGCTGGGGGTAACGAAAAGCAGCAGTACATTACGATGTATATAAGTTTAGATGCGTCGGATCTACTTCATAGTGGTTTGCATGCTTGTATTCAGCTTCTTCAAAATCAATGTGTGGAAAGTAGGTTGTCAAAATGGGTAAATTCTAAATATGAATATGTTAGTATATAAAGGTTCACCTATAAAGAATGAGGAATTATAATCCTTCTGAGGACAAACAGTAAGACAAAGAATGTTCCCGAGGCAGTGTGTTTATGCTAAATGGTTAAATGATATGTATGTTAAATGGTTTTGTAGTGTTACATCATATTGAAACGTAGTTTCCTGGTAACCATAAAATAGTGGGCTGGCGTTGTGAATAGGAGTATAAAGTGCTACCAATGCTTTCAAAAAAATCTGTTAAACTTATCTTAATGTTTGAAATAAGGTTCGAACATGTCTTCTGGAGTAGAAATGCATCATTATTTTAAATACATCTAAACAGAGATGTTTTTTTTCAGGGGGCACCAGTGGCAGTTCTGACTCACTCAGTACCCTGGGGGAGATTAGACATGACTAGGCCCAGGTGGAATCTGTAGTGTTTTTTTAATTAAGTATTTCTGTGTTATTTTGGGGGGAGAATCTTCAAAATGAATTTCAATAGGGTAAAATGTAATAAAACATAACTGTACTCTTATTGTTAGATAAAGGAATCAGATGGTGTTGAATTTTATGAATTCTGTGGTAATGTGCTGACCTTTCTGTGGAGGTAATGGTGCAGCTTAATTTTTTAAAGATACAAATATTTGCAATAAAAATCCACTTGGCTGAAAAATCTGACGGGACACGTGCTTTCAATATATATATACTTAAACACGCGCTCTTAATCTGAAGTTTAAAAGACTTTAAATAGACTTGTCAAGCAGTTTTTCCTTTGACTGGGTGAATGATCTTAAAGCATAAAATCATTTGATTTAATTGCATGAGTTGAGGATCATAACGCCTCCCGTGGATTTCCAACAGGGAAATTACACAGCTGGGAGCATCTGACTCATAACGAACCCACCAATTTTGGCGCAAACGGAGCAAGCCCAAAATCACCGTTTTCATTGAGACAGACAGAAGTCGGTTCGTTGAACTGTTTTGCTCTCTTTAACACGTGGAGGCGACAGTGTATGGGACATGGTTTTGCAACATCGAGCGGGAAAATGACTTGTTTACTGAGGCGTCGTGTGATTGAGAATTTTCCACAGTTTTGACGCGCCCATCGTGCCAGGGACTGTTAATGGCGCTCATTATCATTTGACTGTATTCATGTATGTGATGGGTAGAGAGAGAGAGAGAGAGAGAGAGAGAGTCAATCTAACATCTACTCGATTCATGGAGTGTGCGTCTGAGAGCAATGGTCTGTAAAGTTGGATGGAAATATGAACGCGCCTCATAAACAAATGTTTTCCTCAAACAGATAAGCGATAAGACTGTTTGCATTGACAGACATAAAATCAGTATATATACCCTTATGAAACGTGTGTTTGTGTTTAATTAGAGGTGGCAAGGTAAGAGAATTGAGTTGAATTTGGCGCGGAGCGCGTAGGAGGCATTGGCAAGTACAGTCTCAATTCCGCGCTGAGATGTTAAGGAGCGTACCAGCGCTCGACAGTTTGCCATGATGTCTCGAGTTCAGTCGATGGTGTCGCAGAGAAACCTCTATCCAAAATAGATCTCGTCCCCGTTATCGACGTTTTAACGACTGAATACGGCGTGTTGCTGTTGTTTTCTCCAAAAGGATGCGATATTGACGGAATCCCCCCTCAGAGGCGACACGCGGACCTGTTCCACAAGCTCCACTGCGGAAAGCGCTCGACACTCAGAAATAAATAACAGAAATATTAAGCTGAAAAATCCACAGTTGAACGTCTTTTTTTCCCCTTTGCTTTTTCTGGTTAATCTCTGTGAGGAATGGACACGGTAAACACAAGGACACTGGTGGAATTACGCCGTTAAGAGCGCTGAACTTGACGGATTTGTTTATAAAGAAAGATCAAGGTTATACGATGAAGACTGAGGACACGGTTTAATTCCCTGACTGGTGTATTGGAAATGTATAACGAGGATATTAGGTGAGTTGTTCTCTTTTTACTTTCAATAAAACATCAAAGAGCGTATCATTCACGTATTATTTTCCTTACCAAATGTGGCTTCGCTCTCTCATAGCCAAATAGGAGTCGTTGGAGCTTCCCGTTGACGAAATCGTCGGCTTATTTTTGTGACGGGAGAAATTATTTCAACCGCCTTGATGCGCAACACCTGCTGCGCGAGCGAGCGCCCTACATAGAGACAAACCCCGAGCGCGCGTGAGGGGAATACCACACCGGCCGTTATTTAAACACACCGGGTCTCTCACTCACCTTTTAATCATTGACTACACTCTCGAAGCTCACTGATGGGTGTTCTTCAAAACACGGTTATATGGTGTTGTAGTCAGCCTCTGAGGTGACTTGGTTGTGTGCGGGGGAACCGTTACGCTTCCACGCAGATCAGTTTGTCCGCGAAGCCGTTTGGTGTGGCTTTTCTTTCACAGACCCACTGAACACGAGCGAGAAGTTATAGAAATACACTAAATAATTAGTTCTGTCATTTTTGTTCACCTCGTGTAAGGATTTTGCTTGACTTTTTTTCCAGAACATTGAATACTTAAGCTCCTGTCAAGGTGGTTCGCCGAAGGTCTGAAAAAAATGCGCCGAGAAACGCGCCTTCTCTGTGAGGAAATCTTCGTGGATAACATTCACAAGACATCGGTCAGTTTCACAGATGGCACATTTCAACCACGGCGAGTCTTCTTCACTGACACCTCGTGACACGCAAGGTAAGATACGTTTTAAATATTGAACGTTTAGTCATAGGTGTGAAGCGGCTGACACGGAGATCCGACAGGGGGCGCCGTTGTTTCGCGGGTTCAGTCTAAACGGGGAATGAGGGACTTGCAGATTTGGGTGCAGTCACGTTGTCCAAGCACATTTTTGATGTTTTCCTCTTGCTTACAGGACCAGGCCTGATATAGTCTTTCCTGTAATGGAGGATACAATTTTAGAAGCTGAAATATTTCAAAACCGCCCCCTCCCTACCTACACATTCATGTATAGAGACTCTTATACACGTCTTGATAAGATGACCTTAACTGAACACCCAGATATACAGTGATGCATTCTTGCATTTGCTATATTGGACCAACTCTTGCGATGCCTTAGGCCAGAAACATCATTTAATCATACGTGAACACAGACATGTGCACTTGGCTAATGCACTGCCCTGTTGCACATACTTAGTGTGCTCTTGTGGTGGTAACAATCGGCAGGATTCAAGGGGGCAGTGGAGTTACCTTCAAAATTTCTGTCAATTAAAATGAAAGTTGATAGAAAATATGTGACCCTGGACCACAAAACCAATCAAAAGGGTCAGTTTTTTTAAACTGAGATTTATACATTTTCCGAAAGCTGAATAAATAAGATGTGTGGTTTATTCGGATGGGACAATATTTGGCTGAGATACAATTATTTGAAAATCTGGAATCTGAGGGTGCCAAAAAAATCTAAATACGGAGAAAATCACCTTTAAAGTTGTCCAAATGACATTCTTAGCAATGCATATTACTAAACAAAAATTATGTTTTGATATATTTACAAAATATCTTAACATTCTAGTGATTTTTGGCATAAAAGGAAAAATAAAAAAAATTGACCCATACAGTGTAGTGTTGAATATTGCTGCAATGGTTTTGTGGTCCAGGGTCACATATACTGATTTTAAACTTGCATAGCAAGATTTTCTTTAAACTGTTGCCTCACCATAACAAAAGTTGACCTGAAAGAGAAAACTGACTATGCAAGACCACATTTTTCAACACATTTTGAGAACTTACAAAATTCATAGGTGGAATACATTTTGGACCTTAAACAGAAAATATATGAGCGTATGTGCTGGTCAGAAAGAAAGAGATGGATGGGGGAGGAAGACCTAGTGCAGGTGCTTATTTTGAGAGTACTCGTAACTATTGACCCCTCCACCTTTCCACACAGTCAAACTCAGAAAATCCACCCACAACCTCCCCATTCGCCTGCGAAGAGAAGTGATCTCAGCGGTGATATTCTGCTAACAGAGGAGCCGATCTGCACTTGGCACTTTATGCTGTGGTTTTGAATTATGAAATATGGGCTGTGACAGACCATCAAAACTGTGGTTGGTACTTCCAGGCATATACTCCAGCCTCACTCGCACAAACACTCCTATTGGCAAGACGTTTCTGGCAGCGTTGCTTAAATTTTGATGCGTAAAAATCCATGGGTCTGTTCTTGTATGTAAGCGAAACGAACTGTCTTTATTTTGATCCTTGGCTGCTCTTCAGTTTTCTCCTGCAAGCTCAGGGTGAAGGTGATGTCTAATGTGACTGAAAACATTACACACCGTTTACTTGTAAAGTGTCCAACAAATCTGACAGATGCACATGCAGAACGAGATGCAGAGTGCAAACGCTAAGTGCTGCTCTGAGGTAGACTTAAGGGCATGGTTGCTTTGCTGGGGTAGCTCTGTGAATATGCCAATTATGGACGTTAGCAAGTATACTAAATGAGAGAGTTACATGGGTACCAGAGCACAACTGCCTGTCTCTGGAATCTCTAATGTGGTCACTGAGGCATGTACCACTTTTGGACCCTCACAAACTACCAGTGCAACCATCAAGAAAGCAATTAGGCAATTATGTGATTGGCGCTAATTAGTATGCTTCACAATACAGCTGAATGTTTCAGCTGTCAGAAGCAGAACCCTCTTACTGTCTGCTATAAGTGTTTGCCAACAATTGAAAACGCATCAATAAATTATTAGTTTGTCAAGTGTTAAACAAGTCTTTGCTTCATTTATTCAAAAATGACATTGTTGGAGGAATTATATAATGCATCAGGCAGTAACAGTCATCCATTTCTGTTCATGCATTGCTCTGTCAATGTTGTGATTTAAAATTACTAATAAAAACCAGTATACTTTCTTAGGAAACTATATGGAATATTTGCTCTTTGCCACAATAGTTGCCACATTGCATCGCAGAGAAGATTATTAAAAATGTGCTGACCTTGAAAATATTCATGCCCATATTATTTTTTTAACTGCCCCCATATACAGTAAGTATTTGAAATTTATTCTGTAATATTTCAGTGTAGGACGTTTTTTGTTAAGCTGTGCATTTATGAGCTTCTGCATTAAGCTTTGTCCTTTGTTGAGGACTGGTGATATAAAATGGTAGTATTCGCTGTAGCTGATGGCAGCACATTCTTATCACATCATTCATTGCTGAGAACCCCAAACAAACTCCCAAAATTCAAGCTGTGGAGACTGTGGGGTTTATTTCATTTTATTGATTTTTGTGTCATGATGAGTATTGATTTTAAATTACATGCCCTGGCACATACAGTATATTAAGAGACAAGCTGACTACCGTATTTATTCCCTTGCATGTGTGCTACCAATGATATTCTCAACCAGAGTTAAATAAGAAACAGGATATTTGAATGTACTAGTTCATATATTTTTGATATAACATCATCTGAGTACTTTTTCATCTGTGGTTATTGGCTGTGGCCCAAGGTAGTCTGTGAATGAAATGGAGGTGCAAATATAACTGATGTCTAAACTCCAGGGATGAAGCAGGTGTATCCAGTGACATTTCTGAGAGTGAAAGTTCAGAGTGGATTTGATCAGTCTTGCTATCAAAGCATGTTTGATAGCAAAGTATCTCTACCTTGATAAAAGGAGCCAAATGAACAAGAAGAAAATCTATATCTATGTATTTTCTAACTTAAAGAAGTATTGTAAGCCATTCACTCATTCAGTATATTTCTTCTTCTGTGTAGCATAAAAGGAGATGTTTTAAAGATGTACACGCTGCTGTTTTCATTTTCACTGCATTCAGTGAAAATGAATAGGGATAGGTGCCGATTGAGTTTTGGAGTGAACTGTTCCTTTAAGCCATAAGTACAGTTTCCTTCATTCCAAAGTTGACTTTTAAATTCAATCTCTTGAGATTGAACCATCTTTGAACCGCTGACATCAGCGCACTTAAATTTAACCATGTGTAAGCTGTTCTTCACTCATGAAGTTATAATGCAGTACAGTTAGTGCATGGTTTCATAAATTATTACTATAATTTAAGAGACAGCTACACTAGCCATCTGGAATCATTCAGGCATCAAATTCTGCCTAGAATCGTAATAAACTATTGAAGAGTCCTATCAATTAGATGGGCCATTTAAATGCAACCACACTGACATATTGTAAGACAGTACATCAGAGTTAATTGCTAATAAGTGAACCGCTGTTCCATTTAACTGTTTAGGCTAATTGAAAAGTATTGACTTGAAATGATTGAGTAGTTGAATAGAGTACCATACCATCTTAACCTTTAAAAGCTTGTCTTCTGAATTCGCATCTCATTCATTTCCAGTCCCCTTTCACTGAATCATTGCTTGCAAAGTAATAGGCCGGATGTAATTTAATGTCTAGTTTGGATCTAGTAAGCCTGATTGGTAAGTCTGAGATAAAACTTTTCGTCTTTACAGGGGCTGAAGCCAGGAATGATGGGAGCTGTAGTCTGGTTGATGGTCCTATGGGCTTTGCTGGGTTGGTCGCAGGCCGCAGAGAAGCCTCCATCCCTGAGTGTAGCTGTGATACTGGGCCAAACCCCCACCGTATCCGAAACAGCCCTGCGTCCGGCTCGTGGGATAGGCGCGCCTCTGGATGTGACTGTTCTCAGCGTCCAGGTGAACCAGACGGACCCAGGAAGCATGCTTACACACCTGTGTGAGCTCATGTCCCGACAGAGACTGCACGGGCTGGTCTATGGAGACGGCACGGACCAGGAAGCTGTGGCACAGATGCTGGACTTTGTTTCCTCTCAGACTTCCATGCCCATACTGGGAATCCACGGTGGCGCTGCCATGACAATGGCCGAAAAGGTAAGCGTGCATTTCTCCCTTGCTGGCTCTTTGTGCTTTGTCTGTCCACTTCTTTGTATTAACAGCAACCCACTGCAGAATATTTCATCATATCTGGCATCAATCGGATGTTTTCCCCCAGAAAGCTTGATTTCAAATATTCAACGCCATGTTTTGGATTGTCTAGCTGTGTGGCATTAAACGAGACACAATTCAAATACCTGACAGATTTTCTTTATCAGTCATGCCATCTGCATCAGATATAGTCTGACGGATTGCCAGTCTTCCTGTCACTGTCCCTCTGTCTGTCTGTTTGTTTTTGCAAAGTTGGCAATGAGCTGTGTTTACAGCAAAATTGGTTGCAGCTGTGTGGGTGTGAAAGAAACCTGTGGCCAGGTTAGTGACAGAGCTGCCACACAGAGTTTACCATCGAAGCGGAGAAAGTTTCTGATTGCGAATTGATTCATTGATGCTGTCTTTATCTTTACGTTAATACATTATCAAATGGATACTTTGACTATTAGGCTATTACTGCACAGTGTTCATCCATATAAACTGTAGAAACTTCTTGTAGACGACCATGTCATCCCGTTGCATCATCTGGCTGAATTCACTTCAAACTAGCCTTCCAAATAGTGATTTGATAATTTTAGATGAACGCATCTCTTTTAACAGTGATGAAATGCAACCACAAAGTAAGTGGATTGTGCTACTTCGTCAGAGCTCGTGGTTGGGAACTTTTCTCACTTAAACCAATGTTTTTGATGTTTTAATTCTTATGCAATGGGTGTTTAGTTTTTATATAATGAGTAGATTCTTTATTGTTAGTCCTTAATTAGTACTTCTGCTTTATTTTTTGTTTTAGTATCTGCTTATTCTCTCATTGCATGTATGACGAGTTATTTGTGATGGCAAGTGTATATATTGAAAGGTGCTTAGAATTCATAAGGTTCTGATTTTTCATTATCCAATTTCCTCCGAGCGACATCATCCAACTTCGTATTTGACACATTAGGCCTCGGTGCTGCGGTAGAGCTTGGAGGGTAATAATTGAAGAGACTCTTCAGGAGGGAAGCGCTGCTTAGGGAGTCAAATGCTGGGGCTGATGTGAATGTAGCTCAAACATTAAGAGGCCCCCTGCTTGCTGTCTCCCATAACACTCCTCATCCCTTCTTTAAATCATCTCCCAGAGTTCCTTTTGATACTCGGGCTGATACAGCCTTGGCTGCATTGGCTGTGCAATAACATGTCAAGCACAATGCAGTTCCAAGTCTGAAATAAACAGAAATAGAGAGACAGAATATATCACAATTACTGTTATATCCTTTCACATTTAATAAGGAGTCAGAACGATTTTTGTAATGTTTCTGTAAGAAGCATCTTCCACTGTCCAAGGCAGCATTTATTTGATTAAAATACAGTAAAAACAGTAATATGGTGAAAATATTATCAGTTACAATAACTGTTTTAATATATGCATGCAAAATGTTTTAATTCATGTAATTTATTAAACATAATTTACACTATAATTTTCAGCATTCAGTGTCACTTTCTGTTATGCTAATTTGGTGCTCAAGAAACATTTCTTATCACAGTTGAGAATTTGTAGATTTTATTCAGTATATTTTTAGTGAATAGAAAACTCAGAAAAGAACAGCATTTCAGCATTTAGTTGAACTAGAAATCTTTTGTAACATTATAATGTTTTTACTGCCACTTTTGATGTTAAATGTGTCTTTGCTGAATAAGAGAATACATTTATTTAAAAAACCTGACCTTAAACTATTGAAAGAGAAGTGTACATTGGCATGTATGAATTTTTTTTGCATTTAATAGTACAAATTTCTTGCAGAAAATAGCAAAATATCAAGCCAAAAGGTATTTGAAAACAAATAAAGTCTTTTCTCAGCGCTTTTTCATTATTTATATAAATAACTTGACCGTTACATCAAGGTCGGCTTGTGATGCTGCTCGGTTTTTCTGATTAGACTGAACAGAATAAAACCACTTCAGTGTCAAATTAGGTAAATTTTATGTTAGAATTTAGTGTTAGACATTTAATATAGATATATTTCACATTGTATGAAAATAAAGTGTATAATTTTACCATACTGTCAGAAGTATTGCGCAAGTGGATTTCGTTAAAAACTGGTTGCATACTGCATAGTACATAAATTTGTAGGTAGACCCGTCCTGATTATTGGTTGATCTCTAAGTGCAGCGCCCATTATATTAGTCCTCTTTTTTTTTTTTTTTTTTTTTTTTTCTTTTCTTTTTTTTCTTGTTCAGAGATTTGAACAAGTAGGAGTTGGACTGAACCAGTAAAGATTCTTCAAAATGTTTCCTTTTGTGATCTGTGGAAAAAAGACAACTTTTAGGTTTGAAGGAACTTAATGCCGGAATTTTAGGTTTTGAGTGAGCTATCCCTTTAAAATGTTTCAGAATGGCCTTTATCTCTATAGTATTATACATCCTTTCTCTCTTGTACTGCTGTGTCTCTTGGCCTGCTTTGATCAAGTTCAACTGCATGTCTTTTTGCGGTGTACTCTGGGGGGTGCGTGAGTGTGTTTTGAGAGTGTGTATGTGAGGGTCCTGGAGGATGCTTCGCTTCACTGTAAACCCAGATTTTCCTTCTCGCGTTATTAAAAATGAAGGTGCCGGGATGCATCTTTTTATCCATGTTTCCACCTCTCATATGGGAAAGAAAGGGCACTAACGCACACTGAGGGGGCAGGACTGAATATTCGATGAGCTGCTTTATGTGGTTTGCATGTTCAGTTTCTGGAATGAAGTCTGGGTGTGTGCGTTTAGGGTCTATATGAAGGGGCAGAGGGGCAAAAAAAATGGGAGGAAAAGAAGGAAAGAGCCAGGCCTGAAGAGTTAAACACTAGAGCTGTTTTCTGCCCCATTGAAGCTGCTTTTATCCCATCTGTATTAGAGAGGTGCATTATGGGAGAAAAGAACAAAATAGAGGGGCTGACATAAATTAAATATGTAACATACACTTACAGGCGGACGTGTACAGACACACACAGTCCTTTTCTCTTTCGCTTATCCATCTCCCACACACTCAAATTTTCTTATTCATTTAACAATAGACCGAGGTTGCACTGGCACATTAGATCATATGATGTCATCAGCAGTGCCAAATAAGTGCCTGTAAAAAACACAGTAGCGCACAAAAAACCCACTTGAAGGGTAAAAGCCAACTCGTCTCCAGCAGACTTATGAGACACTTCGCTGATGTCACTGAGACATCAGTTTGATGATGTCAGCCACAATAAAACTCTCCTCACTGGATCGGTTCATGATGCATAGTTTTGTGTCCTAGCATAAAAAAAGACATTTTTGGAAAAAATAAATAAATAAATAAAATAGAGATAAAATATGTTTAAAAAACATCTTTATAAATGGAAAAGTAGCTATGTTTTGCTTTATGTAGTTTTAGCACAAACATTAGGTCCCATTGGGTAATTTTTCAGTTAATACTTTATTAAATCATGATGTATACTACATTTCAAAGGTTTGGGGCCGGTAAGATTTTTAAAAAATGTTTCTGTAAGAAGTCTCTTATGGTCACCAAGTCTGCATTTGTTTCAAAAATCAAAAATACTGTAAATAAAAGTAATATTTAAGGGTGTGCACGAAGTGTAAGTCCACATTCAGAAAGGCGCGAAAAATGAATAACGCGCACTATGGAGCCACTAAAGAGACGTGAGCTAGGTTTCCATCCAAAGTTGCGAATTTACTTTGTGCGCAAAATTGGAATATCTTTTAAAGTGCTCCTATTATGCCATTTTAAAGGTTGCTAATATTGTTTCATGAGTCTCCTAAAACAGGTTTACATGTATGCAAGGTCAAAAAACACTTTAGTTTCTCCAAAAATAGATTTAATTTGACCTAATTTCTAAATGATTCATAAATGACTCGTGCGAAGCAGTGCGAAGAATCAGTCTCTCTAAACCCCTCCTTTCTGTGAGCACTCACTGCTGTGATTGGTCAGATGGCGCTGTCCTTTATGATTGGTCTACCGCATACATTGCCATAACTGAATGACAGCCCTGGAGACTTGTCAATACATAGAAAAGATGGCATCAATTTTACCTTACCTAACTACAGAAGCGTGAGATATTATTAAACGTGATAACATACACAACACATTTTGAACGATCGCTAGAAAATACAATCATCAATTATTAATCATACTTACAAGTAGACGTTCAGAGGAGCAAGACGGTCCAAATAAACTGGGCACTGATCCATCTTTTAAGAGCAAGCTTTTGGTGAGTCCCGCGTTGTAACTTACTCTCCGAGATTGGAAAAGCAGTTGTCTGCAAAATGATGGAAACACAACACAAGAATGGAATTGTACTGCTGAGGTGTTGTTGAAAAAATTAATGTTAACCACTGATTCTTTGTAGATTCATCTTTTGTAAGTGAATATAAAACAAATTTACTCTCACAGCGTAGGATACAGCGTCTTCTCGACATGACGTAAACCACGTGGAAATTTTACTGTGTTTGTGGGCGGGCAAGTTGTTTGTGACGTAGAATGTGGGTGGACATTATACAAATGAACAGAATAAGAATAAGATTAGAATTCCTGACAATTTGTTCAGGCGATTGTGAGTTGACTCTTTGTTTTTTTTTGATAGACAATAACTTTATTTATCGTGCACTGTCGACTTCACAACTTTGCAGATAGTTTATGTTCACATACAGCTACATGACGCACTGCATGAAAGGTCATATTTGAAAAGGCATAATAGGAGCACTTTAAAATGTTTGTGAATAAGCACTGTTTTTCCCAGTATTCGCATTAACTCTTTTTGCACAATTCAATAACCACCTCAGGCGAGCGTAAAAACTTTTTGCGAATTACGAGATTTTTTTTTTTTCCGAATTTTGGTGTTTCCATCACTCGTTTCTAATGCGATTACTTCAAAATGCACATAAAAACAGGGTGATGGAGACATAGCTATTGTTTGCTGGAAGTGGCCTGTTACATTACAGTTCATAAAATTTCACTTACCACATAAAGAGAATAAAGACGGTTGACTGATAGACGACGGTGAATGATTTGCAGATCCTGAGCACCACTGACAAACATCTTATTTTGTGAAATGTGTGGTAAATACTGCCACTGCGTAGTATAGACCAATTTCGAGTAGACATCACAGTGACGTCACTTGCAACTGCGCGCGCATAGTGGTTGCAGAAAAACACTGGTAGCAAGTGGAGGTAAACGGGTAAACTCCATGGAATAAGAGAAAAAAAATATTTTTGTGCCTTTTGATGTCAAAATTGGAATGCAAATAATTTTTATACAATACTGTAGTCAAAGACACCATTTCGGACTTTATAACTCGATTTAACAAAACTAATGAGTTTGTTAATTCTGAGGGGAAAAAAGCCAGTAGTGTGGGATATAAGCCGAGGGGAAAAGAGAGAATGACGAGTTGTTTTTCTTCTAGATTTGTGGGATATAATCTCGGAATTGCGAAAATAAAGTCAGGATTTTGAAAAATAAAATCAAATGTACCTTTTTTATTCTTTTATTCCATGACTCCATAGACTGCCAATTGAACCGCCCATAAAAACGTCATCCCGGTTTCAGATCTGTAAGACTATCCCACTATCTAACACCAATTTCTTTGAATAACAGTGCTTATCGCTGGGTGACAAGCTCTTGTAATATGCGAATAACATTTTGAAAATGACATCTAATCAATATAATCTATACTCTTTTTAAATCTAAGAATTTTGTGCCGTATCCTTGTAATTCTCTAGCTGTGAAGGCTATCTCTCCCAGGTTTTCTGCAACCATGCTGCGCGCACATCCAAAATGTTTACAAACAGATAATTGGTCTATACACGGAATACGTGTGATTGCGAATCTCAAAAGTGAAAGTAAACAGCAAGCACGCATTCAAAAGCGATCTCAATGCCCCGCATATTAATAGCGCCTTCCTGATGCCCGCAATTTATATACAGTATAATTACCGAACAAAATATATTTTCCTCCCATCTCGTATTTATTCCCTTTTGGGGGAACATGGTATTCGGATTTGGCGATATCCCTAGTAATAATGTTAAATATTGTTACAATTTATAAAATCAGCAGTGTTCATTTAATTGATTTTTTTGTCAATGACATTTTATTAAGGACAACAATGAAATTAAACAAAAACTCTTTTCGAATGACAAAAACTATAATGAAAATCTATTGATATTTTCGTCAAGAAATAAAAACAAGATGAAAATGTTAGGGAGGGACGATTTGGGAGAGTTTCGTTCAGAACGAATCTACTGCATGGTTAGGAGATTAGTACATTTGTTCTGTAACATAGCCTATTGATCTATCCGGCGGGACGTAAGCTGGCATACATTTGCTGCACGTCTCATAAAACATTCCAAAATGTCAATATCTGGAAGTAAGAAAAGAGCAGACATATGGATAAATTTGACGACACAAAAGAGAACTCAGTTTAGTCTGGTTTTCTGAGCACACACCAAAGCAGCGCCTCTCACACAGCACGTGAGTATTCTTTCGAGTCTCATGAATGGAGGAATGCACACAAAATGATGGTCAATTGTCCATTTTTAAGGAGTATTCATGTAAATGCACATGATTATGTCTTGGGTAGACGTAAACAGTTGGGAGCATATCTGACATGTATCACTGCATCCGTGCATTCTGTTTTAAAGGGACAGCAACCTAATTTAGTTGCTATTGTTTGTGGCATTGATGTCAATCGAGTAACAAAAGAAAGAAAGAATCCTTCACTGCTCTTGACTGAATGATTTTAGTAGCCCTAATAAAGATTAATCCAAATTTATTTATATAAGTAAATATGTCTGCTTGAAAAAAATAAAGAAAGAGGTAAACAAGTTGTTATATAAAGAATACATAATTAGCATATATAACCATTGGTATTTCATTGAAAAGAAGACCATGTTCTTGTTTCTTAATGAGAAGTGGTTTCATTTAATTTTAATATAAAGGCATGTTGCATGTCACAGCGATTTAAATCTGTGTCTATCATGATAAAACTTTAATATTAAACCTATACATTGAGTTGGGAATTTTAGAAAAGTGCTTAGTAAATGCATTACACTGTAAATGAAACCAATAGATTTAAGCCAACTAAATCTACTGTAGATTTATTCAACTAAAATCTATGTAGGCAACTAAAACTAAACTAAAGCTAAAGCAAATTCAGATGACTAAAATATGACTAAAACTAAATGCCATTTTAATCAAAAGATTATGATTAGGAGTAAATCAGAATTTTTAGCATCATTACTCCAGTCCTCAGTGTCACATGATCCTTCAGAAATCGTTCTAATATGCTGATTTGCTGCTCAAGAAACATGATTATTATCAATGTCAAAACAAAACAAAAAAACAGTTGTGCATTTTTGCAAGTCTTTTTCTGAAAATTTTGATCCATTTAAAACATCCTTCTTAAAAAAAGTATCAAGTGTCAGTAAAAAAGAAATCTTACTGACCCCAAACTTTTGAATGGCAGTGTATCTATTCCTAGAATATTTATAGCACATAAATGAAGTTTGGATGTTTTTGTGTCATTAAGATGTCAGTTTTATTTAGCTTAGAACAGCATTCTGTTGAAATACTGTTCCAGCTCTTGTTTACACCTTACCTGTGTTCCTACATGCCCAAATGCCCCCAAGGAGGGATCACTACCAGCTTAAGTGAAAGTCCTGTATAAGCCAAAATAAACTTGTCCTTCGTTATTTCGTGTGATGTATCGCTATGCTTCAAGCAGACATCGAAATAAAGTTACAATGGCGGACCTAAGCTGGAATGTAATTTAAGATGCTTTAAAAGGCTCCGGAATTGTACACAGTGGACAAACGATCTGCCATCGCTCAATACTGTATGATAAATCCTTCTCTCTGCTAACAGTAGCGTCTTGATGGCCACCTACTTATTTGGGCTGTACCACAGTGACTCACTGCAGTTCTGAGATGCTATTATGGAAGACTTGACTTACAAATATATGAAATTAGAAATTAATTTACATTCAGTTACTGTCATGTGGAGACTGGATAACAAATGTCACTTCAAGTCAGGTTACAGGGAAGCTGCCATACTGTATGTGGCGCTTTGAACTATAGGATCAGATAGAGCTTTACAGGTCTTTTCTTGGAAGATAATGCTTTCAGACCTTTCTCAAGTTTCAGTCTGTCCCCTCTTCTTTTAATCTCTGCAATCCCTCTATATGTGAACCTTCTTTCCCCCATCTCTCTCTCTTTCCCGTTCTTTCTCTATCTTTTTTCCTTCAGGGTTTATCAGAAGAGAGGGTCTACACAAAGGATCCCTCTCCCTGGCAGACCACCAACATGTCTCTCTCGTCCTCACTTATTTTCTTTCTTCCCATTCCTCTCGTCGCTTCTTGCCCGCGGGTTGTAAAGGACAATCGGCTAACATGGAGATTGGTGGCTGCATTCAGGACCGAATGAGGTCATTTTCCCTCTTAGCGCTGCCTTCACAGGAAATGACAGTCTATTTGGGAGAAGAACGGGCGAAACAACTCAAAACCTTTGAAAGCAGCTTTTAAGGGCTAAGTTTAGATTCCCTGTTCCGCAGCTTTCTGCATTTTGTGCGACACCAACTTTATGAATATTGTATAGTGAAGCAGACACACAGGCTAATTCATTTAGAGTGAAACGTTAACCTCATAATTCCTACTGTTTTTCGGATTTGTCTTGGGCCAGAGGCTTTTCTTTGTGTGCGAGGGTGAGAGACTGAATTATAAAGACAGGCAGTGAGAGTTTGGGAGATTATGGTAATATGTTGAATATGATCATTTTTTGTATGCGTCAGCTTGAGTTGCCTTTTAAAACAATAAGTCACTGCTATTTAAACCATTCAGAAATTTGGGATAAGTACAATTGGGATTTTCTTTTTTCTTTCTTGTTTTATTTTTCATCAAGGATGCATTAAATGAATCAGTAGTTTCAGAAGACATTCATAATGTTACAAAAGATTTCTATTTTTAATAAATGCTGTTCTTTTAGTCATTTATTTTGTTTAAAAATCTCATAAATGTGAGAAAAAAAATCTTTTACCACACACAGGGTAAAAGGCTCACCAGCGTGAGGTAAAAGGCAGTATTGATACAAATACTTTAGCTAAAATAATGTTTTTTTTTTAATGTCCAAGTTAATAGTTGTTTAAAACAATCACTTTAGCAAAGTTTGTACTATTTTGTGCTTATTTTGATAAATAAAATAATCTTTCAATACATATACAGTCATTAAAATATGTTAACATAAAACGTATATTTTAAAATGCAGAAACAAAATCATTTTAAAATGTAGAGATTCTGAAAGCATTGAAGGAGATCCCATAATAATTGAATATAGATTTACAGTAGTAACAACAAATTATATTTTATTATATGATATGATTAATAGCTTGTTTTTAAATATGATGGTTTCATTCTAAACATGGTGATTAAGATCTAAGATGGAGACCCAACATAATATATAATATTTACCATCTGAATCTAACAATGTCATGTCATCAAATGGAAAAGTCAACCTGCTATTAATTATCATGTTAATTATTGTGCCTTTTAGCCCCAACAGCAGGGGCGCTTTTTACCATACTTACCATACAGTAGCATACTTTTACATATACTTTCGTTATTTAAAAACTGCTGTTGTAATTATCTTAAACAAAACTGAAAATCATTAAGAACAGGTTGTCTCAAGATATATTGAATAATTTTAGTGATTCTTATTTGCTACTTAAATCTA
The DNA here is from genome assembly GCA_036247105.1 of Cirrhinus mrigala. Taxonomy (NCBI): domain Eukaryota; kingdom Metazoa; phylum Chordata; class Actinopteri; order Cypriniformes; family Cyprinidae; genus Cirrhinus; species Cirrhinus mrigala. The sequence goes on from CM070007.1 coordinate 34,255,373, forward strand.
CAACATTTTTAAAAACATCAAATATTAGATCAAGTAAGCACAGAATCGACTTTGCATTGCTGCTGCAATCACTTCAAGGATCAGCCAATTTTGCACATGTATGTTGAAAAGCGGATGTTTTGGAAAGTGCTATGCCATGTTTTTCTGCCATCTTGTGGTTTAAAGGAAAATAATATCAAAGGTGCCTTTAGCCCTGTTGTACCCTAATCATATTTCACGATTTGACTTTTTACTGTATTTTTAAATAAGTAAATGCAGCCTTTGTGAGAATAAAATACTTTTTTTTCAAAAATGATAGATAGATAGATAGATAGATGGATGGATAGACAGACAGACAGACAGACAGGGCACAACACAGTTAAATATGCTTTTTAATGTTTGATATTTCATATTGAAATTACATAAAAGCTAATCGAGAGGCTGTGTTTTTGTTTCAGGTGCTGTTTCATAGAACAGTAACTTTAGAGAATGTCCATGTTTGGTCATAATGGTCTAGCAGTCATCGCATGATCAAAGACTGCCTGGCGTAGGATTAGATGCAGAAATGTGTAGCTGTTCAAAGTGCTGGGCCACGGTAGCTGTGTGTGGGACTGATCACCCCTTATGATTCACTTCCATACACTGTCTGTTCAGGCAGGATTGCATTTCTCACTTTTCTATTAGCAAACTGTATGTCAGTACATGAAAATTCTCCAGACCTCTTTTTTCTAATCAGATTGAGAAACAAAGGAAATATGTATTTTAAAATGTAATTTATTTCTATGATGGCAAAGCTGTTGTTACTCCAGTCTTTACTATCACATGATCCTTCAGAAATCGTTCTAATATGCTGATTTGATGCTCCAAAAATATTTCTCATTATTATCACAGTTGAAAATATTTGCATTGCTTAATATTTTTGTGGAATCCGTCATACTTATTTTTTTTTTTTTATTTATTTTTTTTTTTTCCACAGTACGCAGGACTACGCAGGACAGCACTGAGAATGCCAATGCCTGAATACTGTGTTATTACACAGAACTTTTAAACAAAGTACATGCTATACGAAAAAGTATTATGGCATTTGCGTTTCTATTATTATTAACAGAAAGGCAAACGCTGTAGTAGTTTCTCATCTAATGCTTTCTCATCTATCGTCAGCATTCAGCAAATATGCGTTTCATCTAACAAATGTTTAATTTCTCTGATCGTGCAAACTTTGTCAAATTCAGCTCTGAGATCCTCTGTGCATTTGCAAACTGCATAAAAATGTGTGCACTCTGTGCTTAACGGTCGGTCCATGAGAAATGAATGCTGACAGGACAGTTGTGCTGTCACTAGACGTGCATGATCGACAAACTTTAAATCTTTGATTTCAAACCACGCTGCACTATATCCAGTTTGTTCAAATTAATGTCATATTCATTGCATGCTGTGTGTAAAATTAGCACTACTTTTGTCTTTATTTGGAAAAAAATATGATTTCCAGTGCACACAAACTTGAGTGCACAGTGTTTAATTCCTGTTTCTTTACTTGTAAGAAATTCACTGATCGGTATCTAAATAAATCTCTTTATTTTACAGATTTTTTTTTTTTTTTATCAAGTTCAAATTATTATTCAAATTATACAATTTAGTAAATATTATGTAAAATAAATTTAATTTCAGCATTTGTTACACGTTTTTGCTGTCTTTAAATTAAATATTGTCATCTCAGCTTTATATTATCCATCAGCCACCCTACTCTCTAAGACTCCTAGTGAAAAATAAATATACTAAAATGTATGCAAAATACATTTATTTCATGCTAAGTTTACTACAAATACATTTGCATATTGTGTACTTAATGAAAATTACCCTGCAATTGTACTTTGAGTATACTAAACTGGTATATCTGAAGTCGGCTAAATTGGAACAACTAATTTTGTACCTAATGTACTTTAATTGTGCCGAAGTAGTGCTGAAGTCCAACTGAAGGTACACTGAAGTATATTTGATTGTGCTTAAGTGGAACTATTGCAAGTATACTTAAGGTACACTTTAAGTATTTTTTAAAGATCATGCAGTCTTCATCAATAGTGACATTAAAACATATTTTAGACTTAACATTAAGAAATCTGCATTCTGCACAAGTAGTACTCCAAATAAAGTTAAATATGTTAATAGACTTGAACTATACTTAGTATAAAATAAATGTGTTTTAAATCTATACATTTTTAACTAGGGACCAGCCATAAAAAAAATTTTAGTTGACCACTAGATGTAAGTGTAAAAGACCGACTGATATCTGAATTCTAACGTTTCTCATCAAAAAACTGCAGTTACCAAATTTAGCGTATTTAAAATGTACTTATTTTAGTCCTTTTGTATTCCCTAAGTAATGCCTTTGAAGAAGCATCTGCTACAGTGAAGAACATCTGAGAATTCCATTAAGTGGAAGAGGAACCTCTAAGCAAAAAATGTTTTCATTGGCTCAAAAACCAATAACCAGTCATCTTGCCTCAAGAACCCCTATGCACTGAAAAATGATTCTTGATAAGAGGGTTCTTCACTTAATCTAAGAGTCATCGAACAACCTTCGTTTTGAAGAGTGTGTCTGAAAGACCCTGCACCGTACATCCTTCCTCCATTGTGCCCTTGAGCAAGGCACTTGAGCCCCGTCTGCTCCGGGCAGGCTGCAGTTTGGCTGACCTTGTGCCTCATCCCTTTCCTCAGTGTGCATGCGTCTGTGTGACTGCCAGAGATTTACAGAAATAGAATTTCGTGCACATTACGTTTATGTGACGTGTCATTATCGTCCTTTGCCTTGTCATCTTATCAAGTGCTAGCTCAGTTCATGTCCAACAGGAGTCTTTCGCTATTAATTAACCAACAGTGTGCTGCGCTGTGCTACTGTCAACAAGTTTTAATCGATGATTATACAATCAGTATCAGCACATCACATGCCTGATCTGTAGCGCATCAAAGGATACATACATAAATATGTATTTATGTATGTAAATACCTTGACGGCAACATGTTAATTGCACACGCCGTTGCTCCACAGGTAGTAAATGTTATGGTTGGTTTGTAGTGCATCATATGTTGTTAATCAGTTAAAGATTTTAATTAAATTAATGACCTGATGTGGCAATTAACCCTTAAAGACCTAGAACATTTTGGGGGCACCTGACGCACCTGTACTTTTCTTCGTTTTTTTCAGACCTATTCTAGCAGTCAGCATCAAGTGCCATATATCATTATATAATCAGGAGAACTTGAAGTTTATGACTAGTTAAAGTCCAAATTTTCCTTTTGTTTTCTTTAAAAAATAAGTGAATTTCCAGAATTTTAGAAAAAACGCTAGCAACAATTGAGTGTTTTTTACTGTGTACTCAAATGAAAACTCCTGAAGTTTGGATTTTTTTTCTTTAGAAAATTGTATTTAGGTGTTTCACACTTCCAAATAAAATTTTGTCTACATATAACATTCCCCAAGCAAGTTATAGCCATTTATTACAATTTTACTATAGGCACTTTTTAGTGAAAAACAGGCCTATTTAGTTTATTGAAATATAGATGTGTCCAAAAACGTTTCAGGAGTAAAGTCACAGTAGAAACAGTGTTATATAATAACAAAACACAGTAAAAAGTGACTTTTTCAGATAAATATATTCTTAATCCGAGTATGAACAATAAACACAAACAGTGTAATGTTATAGCAAGTAGTGAAAACAGCTGCGCAAATTGTCTTGTGCAACAAAAATACAAACAGTCCAAATTATTTACAAACTACACACAAAATGAGAGAAAAATATACCGAGTGCAACTGAAAAAAACGGAGCAAATGATCTTTATAAATTATACAAGAACTAGTTACATAATATAACCACTAAATAGATTGATCCGTTGGCTGTAGTCTGCGTCGGAATCTATTTTACTAGTACAATGCAAAGCAATGCGAAAACCTAAATTGCAGTGTTTTATCCGATATGTACTGCTGTTTCATTCTTGTTTTTGGTTTCTGTTATGTCAAAGGGCTCTGTCGTTTGTATTTCTGCGCTTTTTCATGCAAATGTGTTATTTTGCATTTGTTTTAATGCACACACAAAGCGTTTTATTTTCACTTTGCCCTTGTTCAAATTCCAAAGAAACATGCTAATTGGTGACTCGAAAGACCAAAACCTATGTTTATTGGCTGAATAGATGACAGTTTGAACCAATCTGGGCACGTGGGTGGGACTAAGCATTAAAAATCGTTCCTATTTGGCTCAGAGGAATGAAATGCATTGGTTTCATCTGACGAATCAATGCTGAGAAAATGTGATGATACAATCACGTTCGCTACGGAGCATCTGAATATCCAAATGACACTTTTTAAAGCATTCAAATTGGATTAGCAGTTCAAAAGTTATTAAACATTTAATAACGATAGTTATTTTTAGCCGCGGGCTTCTGTCTCGGTCTTTGAGGGTTAACTAATTAAATTTGTGTAGCTATATCAGTGTTTGCTTAGAAAACCCCCCAAATGAAGACAATTCAAAGACATTAAAATAATGTAGCAGGTGAAAGCATTGACTAGAAATGATAAAAAGTAGCTTTAGATGTCACGTTGTGTGTAGAAGGAGACATACGAAGACAAAATATAACAACAAGTCTTCAATAAAATCCACAGAAGGTGAAGGTAAATCCAAACACATAGGGCAGGGGAAACACACACCAACATAACCTTAAGATCAGATGACAAACACTGAACTGAATCCAACTTATATAGGGGTGCTAATGATACAAAGACAGGTGTGGGTGATTAACCAATAAGGATTTAACAAGGACAGGAACAGGAAAGACCATATATGGGCACAAAAGGGAGAAACCAACATAAACAGTCCACAGGGGTGTGACAAGTCAATATTATTTTTTTTAAACACCATATAATTTAATAATAATTTATGTATGCCCATGGGGTAATTGCATTAAATCATCATATTTTTTTTTATTAATTAAACTAAATTAAATTAAAACGAGAGTCTTATGTAACTAACCTGATTTGGTTAAGAGATTCTCTAACTAAAGGATTTTTTTTTGTCCATTGGAGTGTCCTCTAAATACCTTCAGGAGTACAAGAGAAAGAGAGATAGAAAGCGAGAGAAAGATGGAGTCTTCCCACAATGCCTCAGGCAGAAATATGGTTTTTATTGACAAGTGGACATTTTCAAAAGGTAAAATGTTCTTTTGAATTTACGAAGAAGTCAGATGACTTTCTCAGTCCAGTGCAGCGGTGTCTACTAGAGTCCTTCGAGAAGGGCAAAGAAAACGTATTAGATTTACAGAAGGTACACAGCATACATACAGATGACATTTGTGATTTGAAGAGTGAGAGTGAAGTGTGTCTATATGCACGCAGCAGCAGAATATGATTGTCTGTCCTGTTCAGATTGCTATGTTCATACACAATTCAGTTATACAAGAGAAAAAACTACTGTGTAACGAAAATGACTACCTTAATTCAGGAGTCACAACAAAGTTTTACAAGAAAGTTCAGTTGATAAAATGCTGCATGAACTGCAGTGAGCTAGTCATTGACATGCGTATGACATTAGCACGCACATTGTGGGTTATTCTTTGCTGTCAGTCACTGACGTTAGGCCTGTCAGCATTTCTCCGGTTATGAAAAATGGCAGAGAATGGGGTATTGTGTCTGAGAGTGAGATAAAACCGTTACGTGGTGAGAATATGTGCTAGTAAAAAAAAAAAAAGAAAGAAAATCTGAATTGCCCAAAAACAGAACAGAATTTTATGTGTCTAAAAGAACAGAAAGTGTGGGTGTTGCCTGATATGCCAAACTGTGTAGAATACAAATTATTCTTATGGATGGCATAGAAAGTCTCAATGTTTACTTCTGTATAGTCACCATGGTTACAGATTTACTTAAGGCTATTGCAAGCTAGAGAAGGGGATTGAGAGTATCCATACAGACAGTATCTGATCACCTCCAGTTTGCAAGAAAGTCTAAGAGTCACACCTATTAAGGCGATTACACACTTGAGTTACATTTTAGTTGTTTGTCATATTTATTTTTTAAATTCAGTCATTTAAACTTAAGTTTAAATGTAGCTTCAAAGGGCTCTAAAAGATCCCAGCCGAGGAAGAAGGTCTCATATAGTGAATAGTTATTTTCTAAAAGAATGCACAATTTATATATTTTTTACCCCAAATGCTTGTCTTGCCTAACTCTGTGACATGCATGTATACTCTGTGCATTCCAGTTCAATATAGTTAGGGTAGGTTGAAAAACTCCCATATTATTTTCTCCTCCAACTTCAACATTGTCTGACATTGAGTGCGTTTACATGTACACTCTTAATGCGATTATAATGAGATTTTGTCCATATTGCGATTAAACTTTACCTTATGTAAACGCAATACTTCTAAATATCTAAATAATGTGATTAAGCTCATAATCGTAATAACATAGGTGGTGTACGCCTATTTTAATGGAAATATACAGGCATGTAAACAGCTTAATCGCATTATTGCTGCTGTGACCAAAGTGCACATGTGCTCATGACATACAGGGCTGTAGGCTGCGACCAAAATCATTGTATTTGCGATTTTTTTTTTTTTGAGAATGTGCAAGGTAAAATTTGATGTGGTCGCATTTGTGCGAGTGCATGGTCTGCGCTGCTCCATGCAGCAGTTGCAGATCCGCGGCACATAGGAGTCAGAATTCACTGATTACGTGCTTTCAGTGTGAGCGCTTCGGGTGCAGAGCCTGGTGCGTCAGCACGAGCGCGAAGTTGCACGTATCGCACAGCAAAAATGACGTAAATATTGAGGAAATGATGACGGACTGAGGATTTGATTTATAAGCTAAAGTGAAGTAAAAGACTGCTTCTTAAACCAGAGAAGGTGAAGATGTTGTTATTCTTCTGGAAAAAAACACCCAAGCACTGTCACAGACAGCCAGTTTAGTTTTACTTTTGTTTTCATTTTGAAAAGCTTGTTATCTTTGCTGTTTACCTCACGTTGCGCTGTGGATGCTTTCTTTTATCTATTTATTTTTTATTTATTTGATTCCTCAGCGTATGCTAAATGTTCTGTAATTTATTAGTCCGTAGCTATATAATACAGCATGTGGTGTATGCCATGCTTCATCTTATTCGTTTTTGTTAAACGTTATGTAAGATGGTTTGTGGTTGTAGCCTACTATTTTAATGTTGTTGTACTTTTTAATTATCAATTAATCCAACTTTTGTTTTAGTCTTAAAACGTGAAAGGTGTTCAGTAGCCTAAGCAAATCAGACAATTATCTTTTCTTGTAAAGCGTGAAAACAAGACCGCAAATTTGAAAGTGAAAGCATCCGAATAATAATAATAATACTGTTGAAAAAGAACGGGTTGAATGTCAACCAACTGAGAAGGTTAGTCGCAAAAGAGTAACCAGTGGGTAAAATGAGTTTAGAGCCCTGACTTGACATGCACCTAAAAGGCAGATTAGAAACGATTTCGGGGAAGAAAGCATCGCATTTCTGGGGTGCTCAGGAAACAGTTAGTGTTGACAAAATAAATAACCAATAATGGAAATAGTCGTATTATTCGTGCGCATGTAAACGTAGTCATTGTTGCAGAAGTACTGACCCAGTGTTTACAAAGAGAATGTGCAAAGAAGGTTTTGTAAACGCAATGAGATCTGTTTTAATTTTTCCCAAATTCCGTTTTCTGTTTTTATTTTCCGGATTCTGTTTTTTTTTTTTTTTTTTTTTTTTCCTTTCTTTTCTTAATAGTTAAATTACATTTTATTAATCAAAAAGCACGTCTAATTAATTAAAATTATTTAGATTATTTATTTATTTATTTTTTCTTATTTTCCTGGTAAGCACAGAAAAAACAGTGAGTGTCATACATGCTTCAGTATGTGTGTGGTAAACGAAAAAAAAATTTAAATAGTATTTTTGGGGTTTAATATTCACAGACACTAGTCCATATCACACTTTGATTTAAGTGTACTGACATGCTTTTGATTGGGATTCACCCAAAATTTGACAAATTCCGTGACGCATCGCATTATACGGTAAATTCCATTTTTATGACTGGATTCCGCTATTCCGGCCGCGTTTTCTGCATCACGGAAATCATAGGGCCCGACATAAGATTCTTTAACATTTTTGAAAGATGTCAAAAAACAGTAATATTGTGAAATATTATTTTAATTTAAACTGTTTTCCATTTTAATATATTTTAAAAATGTAATTGATCCCTGTGAGTTTTCAGCATCATTACTCCAGTCTTCAGTGATCCTTCAGAATTCATTCTAATATGCTGATCTGCTGCTCAAGAAATCTGCTGCTTTATTTATAATTTCTTCTGGATTATTTTAAGAAAAGAAGTTCATCTTAGTAAGTCTTTTGTAAAGAGTGCAACACATTTTTTTTCTTTTTTTTTTTTTTTTTTTTTTTTTACTGACCCCAAACTTTGACAGAATTTCTGTATTGTGTTGTGGCATTGAAACTTGATATGGTCATGTATAGCTAGTTTATAGATGACTGGGTCATCTCTATAAAAGTATGTAATGTTGCCCATCTTCTATTGTTTGCTCATTGCGTTTGCAAAGTAGCTTGTAAAACCCAAAAATATTTGCAATTGTGAAATGACCTGAAGTGCTTTGTGTTCACAGCGTGTTCTATTAGTGAACTGAACCGTGAACTTAAAGCTTATTGCTTTATTATGGTTTGCTTATCATCCTTTGCCAGTGGTTTGGTTTTGAAATTGCTGTGTGATATTTAGCTTTTCAGCATCTTCCAACATTTTGAAAATGTTCCTGTTTTATTGGCTTTTAAAGAAATATCAGCATGACAAATATCAGTTTGATTTGTGTTTGTGTGTATTTGTGTGTGAAGGAGAGAGTTAAAGAGGTGAGGTTCTCTTATGCAAGTCATAGGCTCACTGCGCGTGGGAAGTGTGCAGTATAAACACTCGCACACTAACAAAAAATCAGGAATGGGAGAGAAGGAGATACAGTAGCTCTGTTCCATTTCAGAACAAGAAGATTCTTCATTTATTAGTGTTAGTGCTGCCATTTTGCCAGCATTCCTGCTGAGTTTACTCTGTTGAAGGTAAACACTGTATTTTCTTTAATGCTCAGCTAATAAAGAAAGTTTGCCAAGAACCTTACGAGTGGTTGATTCATAACATGTCCATAGAGTTTTTTTAATCAACATCAAGGTTCTAGGTTAAAATGTACAAGGTAATGTGCATATGTTATCTTATTTTAACTTGCCCAAAGTATTTAATCCCAGCTGCCCTCATGATTAATATGGCACTGATGAACATTAGGCAGAACAAAGGCAGACTAATTGAGAGTTATTAGCATTATCTCAGGGTCTTTCAAAAAATCACCAGTGGCATTAAGGGTAGGATGCATTTGCTAAATGTGAAATGTCTGGGAGAAATGAGTTTTTCTTCTGAGGGGCATAAAAGAGGACATTCTAAGTGATGTTGGATTTAGATTTTTTTTTTTTTTTTTTTTTTTTTAAGTCAAAACTGTTTGGTTATCAACATTCTTTAAATTTTTTTCTTTGTGTTCCACAGAAAAAAGAAAGACATGAGGGTGAGTATACGGATGACAGAATTATCATTTTGGGTGAAGTGTGTCTTCAAAATAAAATGTGAAAACGAACATTCTCTGGCTTAGATGTTCCAGATCTCAATGTCTGCTAGGGTGTTTGGGATGATTGCCAGGACATCGCTGTGTGGTTGCTAATGTGTTCTGAGTTGTTTTTAGTGTGTTGCTGTGCAGTTGCTATGGTCTTCTGGTGTTTTCTAATCTAAAAAGTCTCTGATGTTCTAGTATCCTAGATAATAGCTCGGGCTCTTTCCCTCAATGAAAGTTTGTGGTACTTTTCCACCAGTTTTAACATGCTCTAGGCGAAAATAAATCTGATCATTTAGAAATGTAATAGCACACCTCTCCTCAGCGAGCAGCATGATTTGTGGTATAATTTCTGTCTCTAGCACCAACATTACACAATGGATTTTAATATTTAAAAAAAAAAAAACCTTAATCCAAAGTATGAGCAATACCAGTAGCAATAGTGTGTTTGCATAAGTATTTTGATTAATGTGAATGTGTGTAGTACGACAGATTGTCTGGTTTTGACTTCTACAGCAACATGAATGCAATGTACAATAATAAATAGGAAAAAATGTATAATATTATGAATCAGTATCTAGTTTATTTATTGTATCTAAGAGTGTGTGACTCATGGAAAGACTCAGTTCTGCAGTCTTCACTCCTACAATCACACAGTTGGATTGACATGATTTGTTTGACCTCAACCAAGCAGATACAGAGAGCAAGTGATTAAAAAAAATAAATGAAAGCCTTTTAAACATTTTGAACCCCCACACAAAGGCAATTTGTAAAGACAAATAACACTGCATTGTAACTTCATCCGTTTGGTTTAAATTTAAAGGGGTAGCTCACTTAGAAATGACATTTTTGTTATTTATTAATCACATTATGTCGTTCCAAACCCGTAAGACCTTCCATCATCTTTAGAACACAAATTAAGATATTTTTGATGAAATCAAAGAGCTGCATAGACAGCAGTGCAACTGACACGTTCAAGGCCCAGAAAGGTAGTAAGGACATCATTGAAATATTCCACGTGACATCAGTGGTTCAACTGGATTGTTATGAAGCTACGAGAATACTTTTTTGTGCGCAAAGAAGCAAAAATAGCTTCATAACATTGAAGTTGAACCACTGATGTCACATGTAATATTTTAACGATGGCTTTACTACCTTTCAGGGCATTGAATGTGGTAGTGCCGTTGCTGTCTGTGCAGGTTCAGAAAGCTCTCGGATTTCCTTAAAAATATTAGGGATGCACGATATTGCATTTTCTGCCGATATCCGATATGCCGATGTTTTTTAACTCATGTTGGCCGATAGCTGATGCCAATACCAATATATTTCCTTTTCTTTGGAAACAACACCAAGTCTCTTCTGCACAGAAACTATAAGCAAATTATTTTTCATTTTGATTCGTTTTTAACAAGAACTTATTTATTAGAATTAAATAAACAATAATGAAGTTCTTTAATAATGACAAAACATTGAGGCTTTGAAAATAATGATAAATAAGGTATATATCAATCACTTTTTTTTTTTTTTCTTTTTTTTTTTGCAGAAAAATGCAGTGGTAACAAATACATTTTTTTTTTTTTTTTTTTTTTTTTAATGTAAGCTATAGCTTCTGACATTTAAATCAAAACAAACTCATGATTTATGACATAAATTTCTGCTTTATTTAATCAGAACCAGTCCAATGTTTACTGTGTATTTTACTTTCATTTTATTAGAAGTAGCCCAACAACGCCCCCCTACGGAACTAAAGGAGAACTCCACTTCCAGAACAACAATTTACAAATAATTTACTCACCCCTCATAATTACTCATAATTTTCTCCATATAATGGACTTCATTGGTGTCCCGATTTTGAACTTCCAAAATACAGTTTAAATGCAGCTTCAAAGGGCTCTAAACGATTCCAGACGAGGAAACAGGGTCTTATCTAGCGAAACGATCTGTCATTTTTTTTTTTTTTGAAAAATAAAAATTTGTATACTTTTTAAGCACAAAAGCTCATGTAGCACAGGCTCTGGGATGCGTGTCCACGATGCTACGAATTAGTGATGGGTCGTTCTTGAACAATTTGTTTCATTTTGAACGAATGTGACTCGGGAAGAACGAGTCGTCTCGGGGAATGATCACACATGCGCAACATCCTATTAGGTTCTGTACTGGAATTAGTTCACCTGTTTCGAGTCTTCGGGTTTTTCGAGTTGTTCATTAATCTTATGGGGCTGTCACGTGATGAACGAACTGAAAAAGTATACAAATTTTTCTTTTCCGAAAAAAATGACAGATCGTTTCCCTAGATAAGACCCTTCTTCCTCAGCTGGGATCGTTTGGAGCCCTTTGAAGCTGCATTTAAACTACATTTTGGAAGTTCAAAATTGGGGCACCAATGAAGTCCATTATATGGAGAAAAATCCTGAAATGTTTTCCTCAAAAAACATAATTTCTTCACCACTGAAGACAGAAAGACATGAACATCTTGCATGACAAGGGGGTGAGTAAATTATTTGTGAATTGTTGTTCTGGAAGTGGAGATCTCCTTTAAAACTCCTTACCGTACATGCATTAGGACCCAGGGGAGGCTGCTGCCTCTGCTGCCACTGCACATGCTATTACTGTTTACTCTATCACACACGAAACGCGTCTTTCTGTATATGCATTATCAGATTAAATGCAGCGATCCAAAACCGTGAATCTAATCATCATTTAGGCAATACTTTGCTTCGAGAATGAGCAACACTGCTGACGTGATCTAATTGCTAGCACACCCTAAGCACATGTGAGTTATTCCTCTTATCACCAAGACATATCAGCATAATTTTTCATATTTGGTCACACCGATATTTACATTTAAAGCCATTATTGGCTGATTCCGATATAGGTCCGATAGTATCGTGCATCCCTAAAAAATATCTTAATTTGTGTTCCAAAGATGAACCACGGTCTTGGAACGACATGAGGGTGAGTGATTAATGACAGTATTGTCATTTTTGGGTGAACTATCTCTTTAAATCTGTGTCTTATCTCAAGGTCTAAACATTTCTGTAGCCAGTTAGAACGTATATCATTCTATATTCATGTTATTCCAAACCTCTATAACCTTCAGTGACTTAAAGGAACACTCCACTTTTTTTGCTAATAGCTTAGCATAGATCATTGATTCAGATTAGACCGTTAGCATCTTGCTCGACGCTAGCGGACTAATCTGATTCAATGATCTATGCTAAGCTATTAGCAAAAAAAGTGGAGTGTTCCTTTAAGAACCAAATTAGACCTTTCTATAAATGAATCATTTAGACCAGAAATGATTCTTAGAAAGAAGTTCTTTGCTAAATCCAACCTTTGAAAAAATTTGAACAATGTCAAATGGTTCTGTCAGATGTTTTTTAATAGCCAGCTGTGTCCCAGAAATAATACATCTTCCTTAAACTAATTAAACAACTCCTCTAGGCAATACGAAAAAAGACCCATGTTCAGACCACATAACTGTAAGTAAAGTGCAGCTCCCTTTATGGATGAGTGCCTCAACAATATTACACAGTTCATTAGTGACTGATCCCTGGTCCATTTACAAAACTTGTTGCAGATTTTTAGGCCAGAGACAGCAGCCATTTAAGGATTTTTAATGGTTGACCACTGGCTTACTTAATCGCTTGTCTCCTCGTGCGTGGGATCTTGACACCCACCCAAAATTTTATTGCTGTTAAATGCTTTTTAGTGCAGGCTGTTATAAGAATCCTGTGTTCTTCTAGTTTTTGTTGTTGCAGGAACCCACAGGAATATACATTTACATACTACATGTTATTTTATACTGCATTTATGTATTTTACCTGACTAGCCGTGTCAAGCAGAGAGGTAACTTCCATTTTGGGTAGCGCTGCCCACAGTAAAATGTTGGCAATTCAAAATCACTGTCCACATAATTCTGTATTAAACATGGAATATTTTCTGACTAGCTGTGATTTGTCCAGCATTTTCACTTTAAGTGAGGAGACATATTACTTATTGCTGGAAAACTTGTCATGTCATGACTGGTTTAGACAACATGTTCAGCTCTTGAAAATGGATGCTACAGTAGGTGTTACTTGACATCTGCCATGTCTTTTCTGTTTAGTGAAAGAGTGGGGAACGTATTGGACAAAGTGTTTGGAAAAACAAACTTGACTTTGATTTTAGCATTAGCGGCGATGTACGTTTCTAAACTCTCAATTTTACCAAGAGATAGGTTAAAACTCTTGTACTTTCATAAGGATGTGACTAAATTGTGTTAAATGGTGCAGAAAAACAACCAGTAGGAAGGACAAATCACAAATGAGATTTAGTTAATATCTTAATTGTTTCTTCTAGACAGCAAAGAGATTAAGAACAAATGGGTAATTCTATGGAAATGTCCATTTTTCTGTTCCTAGCATATATATAATATAATATAATATAATATATATATATATATATATATATATATATATATATATATATATAATTTAATTTTAGATAATTTTTTTATTTAATTATTTTGAATTACAAACACCATAAAACTACAATAATGTATTCATAACTTACAAATATATGATGTAAATGGCATAAAAAAACTAAATGCTGAATAAATATTATAAAATGTATAATGAAAGTAGTGGTCCCCTGGAATTGTCACCATTTGTTGTTACCATTTAACAAAAATTATTTTGAAATAAAAATCACTTGACTTCCTCCTTCCTATTTCCTAAAGATCCACAAAGAAAGGCCCATGATAAGTCCACTGTTTCTTTTCAGAATCAGAAATTTTCTCATTTATCTCATGATTTCATATGAAGCTTTTAGTTGAAATGCATTTTTCATAAAAAATTGTCATTGGTGTTACCTTCCTTATGGGTAAATAAATGCACAAAAAACCCCAAAACAAAACAAAAAAACATTGAGCTGTCATTTATGTGTATTCATAAAGTCAAAGGGTAATCTAATAATGTGGTCTTAGTTTAAGTGTTAGAAAAAGAAATACATTTTAAGACATTGTTGGCGCAGCCATCCCAAAAGTGGACATTTCTGTAGAATTATCCAAATTGATTTTTTTAAAGGGATCCCTGGGACTTGTATAACTTAATAAACGTAAATTATGTCTCTTACTTAAATATGTAGTGGAAAACCCATGAAAGATTTATGTCATTTTAAAGTTCCACATCTTTTTTTTTGGACTACGGGGGGTGCCATTATTTTGATGATGTCAAATGGTTGCACTCGGTGAGCTACTGGCGCTACCTGATGCTATTTTTACCGCAACACAACAAAAATAAAATATTAGGTGCGTCCCGAATATCGTACTTATGCACTATTCTGTAACGGTTTGTAGGATAAATAGTGAGGCCCTGTTTACACTAGTGCGTTTTCGTTTTAAAACAGTATTTTAAAATTAAAACGATCCTCGTCTACACTAGCGTCTTCACTGCGTTTCAGAAACAATCCCTGTCTACACTACACGAACGAAAACACATGTCACATGACCATTTGTGCAGGTACAACCATAGATATGTATGAGCATGATCTTCTTGTTTACACGGTCGTCAAGGATACGCAGAGAGAATGTGGGCAGCCACGCCATCGTTTTCAAAAATCTCAGTTTTGGTCCGTTTACACTGAAATGCAACCCTGGAGTTTTTAAACTAAAACGTGGTCTACAACGTTTTCAAAAGTCTCCGTTTTCGAGGGTCGAAAATGCCGGAGTAGTGTAATCGACAGGCATAACTGTTGAAAAAGTTATGCATTTTAAAATGAAAACGCACTAGTGTAAACGCAGTCTGAGAGTACTGTGTTCACACTGAAAATTCCAAAAAATAAAAAGTGCACTTTAAATACCCGGATGATGCACTTAAATAACGAAGAATAACGAAAAAACAAAGTGTGGAATGTTGAACACTCTATGTGATCAACTGTTGCAGCTTTAATTACGTAGTGAAGGGGGAGTCAGACTCCAATTATGAATGACAAAATAACCTTATACAATTCATACACTACAAGGTTGAGTGCATATTGTATAAGTACATAGTGTATAGTGCATCATTTGGGACGCATTTACCATTTCGATGACCACAGCTACTAAAAGAACTCACAGGTGGCAGTAGACATAAACGTAGGCTTAAACCAAATGCCATACCATCGCTCTTTCAGTAGCTGTGCTCTACTAAACGCCTCAAAGGCATCAGGGCTAAAGTGGAGAGAACAAAGAGACACGTGTCCTTTATTATGTTTTATTTATCTGCAAGCATCTTCCCATTTTTTTTTTTTTTCTCCTCTTGTTATCGCTAGGAAAGCAGTGAAGGCTTACATTGCTTCTCTTGTTGCCTTTCATCTGAAAATTACAACCAAAAGCTGCCTAATGTGGCATTGTATCAGTATTTTATTGAGTTGTGTTGTGGTAAAAATAGCAGCAGATAGCGCCAGTAGCTCACCGAGTGCAACCATTTTACATCATCGAAATAATAGTGCCCCCCCATAGTCCAAACCATGTATAACGTGAATCTTTCGTGGGTTTTCTAAGTACATATTTCAGAAAGAGACATCATTTATGTTATATTAAGCCATACAAGTCTTAACACCCATGGTTCCCTTTAAAACTAATTTAAAACTCCATAAAGTTTCCTCAATTGTAAAAGCATCTTATTATTATCTGCCATGTTTTTTCTGCTTAGTAGTAGTTATTCCACACTGTCATTATTTGTTTATTTCTTTTAAAGACAGCATTTCAGATGGTCGTTATTACTGGTATTATGCATGCAGGGTCAGAAAGAAAAAATGTCAGATGCATTAGCGATTGTCTGATTGCGGCACAGCATATAGCATTAGCAATTTGACTGTCTCCCCAGAGTTCAGAGTGACAAGTTAAATTGCTGACTTTGTTTCCTTGAGTGCCCTATATCTGGTAGAGATTGGCTTCGCTTACAGGAAGCTACAAAAACAGCAAACAGACATTAGTATCAGCAAAGAGAGGCCATGGGAGAGAGAGAAAGATCTGAACAAGAGTTTAGAGGAAAAGCACAACAAACATATGGACGGAAGGAGAGAGGAAGGGAATTGCAGAACAAGACAACAGGGAGAGTGGGATGGGGAGAAGAAAAAGAAAGGAAACACGAGCGCGTTGTAAAAGTTAAAGTCTTTGAGAAGAATAGCGAGAAGGAGCAGGGAGAATTCGGAGAGAAGTGAGGGAGCGTTCTGAGAATATGAAACACCGTTTTATTTCTCATCTGATATAAAGGATGTTACTCCTCCAAGCCACGCTTCAATGAGGAAAAAGACACCGCAAAGGATGAATAAACAAAAGAAGTGTCATCGAATCTGAAAACTAATTACAGGCTGACAGAATAAAGCTTGACTGTTCGACTCTCCTCCGCGCCAGTGAGGGAGAGACGCAGATGAAGACGTATAGATCGAGGGCCAGATGATAAATATTAGAGGATCTCCAAACACAGGCAAGCGAGCGTGGCGGCATCATCATCTTTATATCATCGCCATTGACTCTCAAAGGCCACGTTTACAGTCGATCACATTTTTCAACACTAACCCCTGCAAATGAATTGAATCCAATTTCTATAAAAGTAATGCGCACACGGGAGGGCAGATGCGAGACGAGGGTGATGAATTTAAAAACCGAACCACCTCTCTTATCTCTGTTGCCATGGTGTCACCGCGGTGTTGCCAAGGCTACCGGATCGTTTGCGCAACAGTAATGGGGTGTTGTCACGGTAACCCCAGCTGTTACTGTGAAGATTGTGGAGGAATTTTCCCCAGGAAAGGGATTACATGCAACATGTGCACCCACATCCTAACACGCGTGCGCTCGCAATCACACGCTTGCTCTCAAAAGGCTCTCAGAGCAGTGGGAATGAAAGATCAAAATCGTTACATGTGAGAAAGGATGCACACTGCCGCTTTATTAGACTTATTATATCAGAAAAGGATAAGAAACCTCAGGGACCTTCTCTGTTTCAAAGCTGTTAAACGCACGCACATGGGAGAGACATGGTGAGAGATGTATAGCGGATGAAGGCTTGAGTGAGGGAGAAATTTGTTGGTTTTGATAGTTTGATCTTTTAACGAAGCCCCCATGAGGGGCGAGCCGAACACGCATGGCATCATGGGAACTTTTCCAGCCGTATCATTCATCCCTCTGTAGCGCAGTGCACTCTATACCCTTTACATTACATAATCGTCTTTTGAGGGATGTTTTAGACAATCCTCAAAGACAGTGAAACCTGTACCACGTAGATCCGCATGTACAGCACTCACGTTTTTTTTGCTGAGTAAATTGTCAAAGCAGTTTCATTTTTCTGTCAGGAATCATTTCTGATTCGTCAGTAGATTGCAAAGATTTGGTTGTGATTTGTTTTTCTTTTCTGCTGCGTTACAGTACGCAATGCTGTGTTGTTTTCTAATCTTGTTCAATTTCCTGTTAAATTCAGGGTAGAAAACTGACGGCTCTGGTTGGCAGAAATTCATGCTAAAAATACTCTGACTGCGTTTCTGGTGTTTACAGAATGGCATATTGGTTCCTATATATTTTACAGCCAGGGCTGTTTTCTCTTTAGGAGCACTTATGCTCCTAACTTAAACAATTTAGAAGTGCAGTCAAAATTTCAGGAGCACCTTCTAATCAATAGTCAAAAAATCTGATCAAAAAATTAGCCTTGCCATTACAAGGTGATATTTGACTCCTTAAAGTGATTTACAGGGGAATTTTGTTTTTACCTTTGTAATGGCATTTTTCTAAAGTAGAATAAGTTACCAATCAAATGATTGTAGGTGTATTTTCATATGTTTAATGAGGCTCAGAGGTAAAATGAGTGCAATCAAATTCATAAACTCAGGTTGAGATTAATGTTTTAAATCTAAAATTAATTTTTGAATACAGAAATATTGAATGATTTAAATAACTGAAAAGATACTTTAAAAATGAAACTGAAACTGCCAGTAGGTGGCAGCAAGTCACTGATTTAATTACTGAATCACTCATTTGATTCATGTGATTTTTTTCGAACGGCTGATTCATTAAGGAATAAAGCAAGTAACTCTCTTTATGAATGGGGAAATTGAATCCTTGACTCACTAGATTCGTTTAAAAATGCACGTTCATTCATAAATTAAACAGTGTTTTGTTTGAATGGAGATTCACAGTGGCTTGTGTCTCACATTTGGTTGTGACTTGTTTCAGACTATTTTTGATGATGAAATAAAGCAAAATCAACAGTGTTATAGTCAAACTGTGTAAGTCACTTAATATCAACTTCTTGTTTACTGAACTATTGTATTAAATCAATATTTAATTTACAAACTCCCTTAAAAATCATTAAACCTGTCACTCATCTTAGTTCATCCCGATCTCACAAAGTTCTATTATAATCAACGAATGTCTCTACACTGCACAATGAATCTCTTATTTACACTCTCTCTCTACATTTTGTTTATGAAAGGATTGGTGAGATATGTCTGTGATACATTACTCAACGTTACAAAAACACGTAGAAATCTTTGAAGCTCCCCTCAGCGCAAACACAAATATGCTGATCGGGTCACTCGCACATGGTGCTCCTAAATATTTTTTCATAGTCGCAGTCACAAATGCGACTGAAATGGTCACAATGTAGAGCCCTGACAGTGTATAGCTGTGTATTTCATTAATTCAATGTGTTTAATCTTTTTCTTGGTGAAATGTATTTGAAATTGGTAAAAAAATATATATATATTTTTTTTTTCCCAGTGCAGTTTTTTAGTAAAATTACATATGATATTAAACCTATTAAAAAATTTCACTCTATATGTAAAGTATAACTTACATAGGGCCCTATGATTTCCGCGATGTGGAAAACGCGGATGGAATCACGGAATCCAGTCTTAAAAATAGTTTACTGTATAACGCGGAATGCCACGGAATCTGCCAAATTTTGGGTGAAAAAATCAAAAGTAGGTCAGTACACAAATCAAAACATGATACAAATGAATGTCTGTGAATATTAAGCCGTAAAATACTATTTAATTATAAATCCTGCATGTTCTGCGTGTTTCTGTGTAAATGAATGGCGCAGACGCTTGATTTCATTTACTGCACACATACTGAAGCGTGCGTGACGGTCGTAGTGTTTTGCCTCTGCCACAATAATATACGAGTACATGAACACATAAACATTATCTCTAAAACTGCTCTGAGAGTCGCTTCATCAGGAAAAACTATAGTCATAATCATATACATAGTGAAACTTACAGGTCTTTACCACAAGCCGTCAAAATAAAAGTTAAAAGTTTAGTTTAACATGAAAAGAAATTGTGACAGAAATATATTACTTAATGTAATGATAGTAATACTAGTGATTATACTAAAGTATTATTAAAACATTATTTTTAAGGAATATTTACCATAAAGATTATTCACCAGAATTTATTTACCAGAAATATTTAAAAATGCAGTATTTCTGAGGAAAAAAAAAAAGCTTTTTATAAAATAAATTATTTAGAGATGCTTTTGATTATTAAAATGGAATCAAGAAAATTAATGTAAAACAGAATTTGGTAAAAATAAAATTAAATTTAAGGAGGAAAAAGCATTTCATAGGGCCCTAAAATGTATTTTTTATTAAACTTTTAATAAATTGCTGTTAAATTGTGTAAGTTTCATGATTTCAATTAATCAGACATGCCTTTTGATTAATAAAATTTAATTTAACCATTTAAAACTGAGTCTAGAAATTAAAAAAAAAAAAAAAAAAAAAAAAAAAAAAAAACAAATCCAGAAAAAATATAATGGAAAAAAAAATAAAATGGAATCTTGGAAAAACTAAAATAGATTTCATAGGGCCCTGCTTGCAGTTAACCAATTAGCAGGTTTTTACTGTAGTATCCTAAGTGTTATTCTGTAAAAATGACAAATGTTTTTTACAGTGCGTTCTAATCTATTCTAAAAGTTTTGTATGATGTAGGCTGTTTTTTTCAACATTTTTTTGTCGTCTTCAACATCTTTTGTTCCTCTACAGCCCTATTAGTGAAAAAGAGACTCTTACATCCATTACACATATTTTTTTTTCCCTTTTCGTTTCCTAAAGAACTGAATAAATCATGAGTAGTTATTTTAGTCCTTTCTGTTTTTATAGATTTAACGAAGTAAAACTGTAATCTTTCCAAGGACCCCCTGGATCCTGCTTAAGTGCCCCCTGCTCGGGAATCACTGCTGTAGATCGTTATGTGATTTGGCTGCTTACATTCATTCAGATTGAGATTCCAAACCATCCAAATCACTGAAGGGTAACAAAACCTTTTTTGATTGACGTTTGTCAGTTGTGCAGTCAGCAGCGATGTCTCCGCATCAAGCATTCGATGGTAACACCAGCTGACCTCTTTTTACTGCAGAGTAGCATGAATTTAAAAAGGATATTACATATGCAGAGAACCGTTATTCACCAATTATTTTTGCACACAAATTAATATACCATAGCAAATGAACATGAATGATTATTCTAACATGCTAACAGTGTTTGCATAAGTCTTTGGCTCACTGCTGGGTGTGTTTAGGCATAATACAGCAACCAGCAGTGCGGTAATGGCACGGCTTTGTGTATGTGTGTATGACAGAGAGAAAAGAAAACGAAAAGAGGAGAAACAGATTGAGAGAAAGAGAATGGAGTGTGTGTTTTAGCAGCAGCAGGGCTTTGTTCTAATGGCTGGTCTCACACTGTGCTTATCAATGCCGTACAAATACATTGAAAAGCAGCAGCATGTGCCAGAGCGATATGCTTACTGTCACTGCAAAAATCCAATGAAATATTGATCACATACTAGCTCAGGTCACACACCCAGCCCTGACAGTCTGACATTGTTCTAGTGGTCCAAATATATTTGATGGATAAATGCATTTATTACACTGTGCAAACTGTTTTCTAATATATCAATATCATTTTACAGTGATTCAATATCATTAATGTTGAAAGGTGCAGCAAGGTTAACATAAAATCAATTGAGATTTTGATAGCAAGGGACAGTTTAAAGGTCAAGTAAAATACACTGTCTGCACTTCATATTGGTTTTAAGTAGAATAAAAATAAAATAAAAAATAAAATTGTCTGAATTATGTTGAGATAAAATAAGCTCATTTCCAGTTTATACTAAATGTCAAAAAATACAGAATTTCTCAACATCTTAATGAAATTGTTATGTAACATCTTGTACAGGTGTGCTAAATAGTGTGCTATATGTATTAGGAAATAACCATCAGCAATGCTTTTGCAGAATTTATTAAGTTAAAATTAAATCTATTTAGCATATGCATCAAAACCGTACTGGATTTCTGAACATTTCAATTAAATGTCTCAAAATAGTTTGCTGTATATATTACACATTTAGGGCTGTCAAACAATTATTTGTGATTAATCGCATACAAAATAAAAGTTCGAGTTTGCCTAATATATGTGTGTGTACTGTGTGTAATTATTATATAAATACAAACACATTCATGTATATGTTTAAGAAATATTATTTTTTTTCTTTTAAACAATGCATTAGGTAATATATACTAACAATTAACAATACTTTGGCAGAATTTATTAATTTAGGTTAATGTTAATTTATACACTTTTAAAATGTTAACATTAGTTAAAGTTTTGGAATTAACATGAATAAACAATGAAGATTTCTAAATGCTGTAAAATAAATCCTGTGTATTGTTGTACACTGAAAAAAAAAAAAACCGTAGAAAATAAAAATTACTTAGAATTTCTGCATTATCTGTTAAAGGGAAAGTTCACCCAAAAATGAAAATTTACTCACCCTCAAGCCATCCTAGGTGTATATGACTTTCTTCTTTCAAACGAATACAATCAAAGAATATTTAAAGATGCCCTGGCTCTTCCAAGCTTTATAATGGCAGTGAATGGCTGTTGATCTTTAATAGCCCAATAGAAGTCCAATAAAGTGCATCCATCCATCCATCATAAAAAGTGTTCCGCATGGCTCCATGGGTTAATAAAGCCCTCCTAAAGTGAATCAAAGTGTTTTTGTAAGAAAAATATCCATGTTTAAAACTTGATAAACTGTAACCTCTAGCTTTTAGGATGGATGGATGGATGCAGTTTACTGGACTTCAAAATCTCAATGCCCATTTACTGCCATTATAAAGCTTGGAAGAGCCAGGAGATTTTGTAATATAGCTCTGAGTGTATTCGTCTGAAAGAAGAAAGTCATATACACCTAGGATGGCTTGAGGATGAGTAAATCATGGGGTAGTTTTCAATTTTGGGTGAATTATCCCCTTAAGTTTACTGACATTTTCACAATGGAATATGCAATTCAAAATGCAGGTAAAACAATGCCTAAAATGCCTTCATATTAACAGTACACTGTGCCCTATTTTTACAGACATTTCTTAGAGTATAAATGTGTTCTCCAGTACACTAAAAATTGTTTTTCAAACTTTATTCAAATTATCCAGATCAAGAGAGCGGTGCTAAAAAAAAGTTTTTGAACATATAATCTCCTAGGAATAAAGATAATGATAAACTTCAAAATCCTCTGCACAATGGGATGCTTTTAAAGTTGCTCTAAAAGAAGTCAAAGGAAATCATAATTCCCAAGAAATTAGTCAGGTTCCTGCCTTTGCTTTCATCTTGTGCTGCTATTGGCTGGTCAGCTCTGAACTAAGGTCTTTTGGCGCAACCTTTGCATGGATTGTGCACCAATCTCAATATGTCACAAGGTGGAAGATGAAAGCTTTAGAGCCATTAGTACCACGGGATGAAAGCAAAGCACGAACCTGCCGGCTTGCCCTATGTGTCTGTTAGATTCCGCTACAAATCTGCCATCAGAGGGTCTTGCAGCATGGGGCCTTTTTATTTTCAGAATACCAATTTGTGCAGCCAATTTAAAGATATTATTATCTGCTTAATTCCGCTAACAAATGAACTCTGTGGATTAGTCCATAAGAAGTCTGAGTTATAATATTAAGTGAATAAGAAGTGCTGACAGAGGTAATTATTCCTTTTGAAGCTGATTTGCAGTGCACACATGATATTTCAAATCGAATTCGGGCTCGAGTGGAAGGAGCTAAAAGTTCAAACTTTAGGGTATGCACTAAATGGTGCAGAAATTTGATTTCAGGATTTGAGATATGGCACAGAAGACTGAACTTGTACTTTAATGAGAGAAGTTTATCCCCATTTGCTGGTACATTTGGTCCAGACGGGAAACTCGAGTTGTCAGAAGCGAATTGTTCATTATTCATCAGTCCTGCTTCTAAATCTCACATATAGTTCCAGTGTAGGCGTTTGCAGGGGTCAGAATGCATAAAATGAAAGTCATAATTCATAATGCAGTAACGGCAAGTTAAGCGTACCAAATAAACATGTGACCTATTTGAGAAGCTTTTTGTTTGATTTGCTCCATATGTGCGTTAAGAATCGAATAGAGAATGATTTAAATGAACACTGTTCGACAGTATATAATTTTTATACTTGACACTGATTAAATTTTCATAAATGCAGTATGATGTTATGGCAGGAAAATAATGGATTTAATGTCTAATCCGTTTGGAGTTTACCCAGGGGGAGGGATTTCTGGAGCACCTTGAAGGGCTCTGGATAATCTGAATAAACCAAATTATTTGCAGTGCACAGACCCATTTCTTTGGATCCTTCCAGCTGCTATGATTGCACTGGTCAAAGGAAATGAGCAGCCGCAAATCTTGGCCTCTGATGTTTCGGTCCACTTCGTTATGAAGTGTGTCAGTTTGTCTTTGAAGCTGCAGTGGCAACATTTGTCAAGTTGCAAAAACATTCCAACGCATCCCAGAGCCCAGTGAATTATTTAGTGAGTTTGAGGTCACTTAGTGCGGACCGGCATCCAGACGTCATGATGCTGCACTATTAGAGAGCTAGAGTAAATTCAAAATGAATGGCCTTAGTAACACGCAGAAGCCATTCAAGAGCAAATTTCATGATTGAATTCAACCTGCAAAACTGCTACGACACAAAACGCCACTTTAATGTACTGACAGCAGTTTTCAGCTCATAGTAATTCTTTGCCAATTTGATGTTAGTTTTGCACCCTCCGTGTGGGTGCATGTATGTGAGAAGTGTGTAAACCATCAAGTCATGTAGCTCCCATTAGAGTCAGTATGTGTGCATATGTGTGTGAATAGATATGCTCTTGAGTAACTTTGGTGTTTTATTCATGAGTACCCTGCAGCAGCTATTTCTCTCCATCAGCGGAGCCTTGATGCTCTAAGAATAACGCACTCATGTTCACACACACAAACCATAGATTTTGTACTTCACAAGAACGGAGAACCTGCAGATTATGTACTTGTCTTTTGCAGACTGATTGATCATTACTGAGTTCCACTCCACTGATGGACTTGCATAATTAATTGTAATTATTATTATGAGATGTACTTGTCATGTATATTTTGTATATTATACATGGCATTCATCCGCTGTAATAGTATGGGATGTATATTGTTTAAACTCACTGTATGACCACTTCCACTTTTGAATGAGGAACCCAGTATCGTCCATATCGGCATACTTAGAATTCAAAATTGACTGTTTACTTTCTTAAAACGTCATATTGTGGTCAGTGCATATTTAGACCAAATTTAGGTCAATTTGCTATTGTCAAAAGCAGTGATGTAAAAAGCACAGCTCATACACAACACAGTAAATTTGCATGACCAACTTAAATTCTCTAACAATAATTACTGTTTTTTTTCTTTCCAAAATTTTACCAAGCAACAGTAAAAGTGACTGTACCTTTCTTTAATTAATTGTATTATGTCGCCAAAACTGTGTGAGTGGGGGGAAAAATATTAACGACTAGCCAAATTGCTATTTAGGTGTTGTTTCAGGCTGGTCAAGTCACCTTTATTTTTATAGCACTTTATACAATAGAGATTGTTTCAAAGCAGCTTCACAGTATTGAAGAGCAAACAAACAGAATCAGTGATGAAAACTTCAAATGTGAGATGATTTTCTGTTGTAAAGCAGCTCTAACAAGACAATAGTGTCATTATTCAGCTCCACTCAGTTCATTGTTGATTCAGTTCAGTTTAATAACAGTGCGAAGTTCATCAATTATGAAACAACTTTTATCAATTATGAAAAAGACTTTATGTAGGTAATGCAATTTTTCTAAAACCTTGCCAATAGTTAACAGTAATTCAATGCATGTCAATGTACTAAGGTTTAGTTATTTTTTTGAAATAGAAATTAATATTTTATTTAGCAAGAATGCGTCAGTAAAGACATTTATAATACTTTGCTTTTACTTAGCTTTTCATTTGAATTTTCTGTTCAGCAAAAAAGTATCTGTTTCTCCACAAAAATATTACAAAGCAAATCTTTTGTAACATAAATATCTTTACTGACGCATTCTTGCTAAATAAAATATTAATTTCTATTTTTAAAAATTAGAAACGTTTTCCTCAAAAAACATAATTTCTTTACGACTGAAGAAAGAAGACTTGGATGACAAGGGGGTGAGTAAATTATCTGTAAATTTTTGTTCTGGAAGTGAACTTCTCCTATAAATTGTTTTAGACTTTTTGATGCAACTTGATTAACATTATAAGTGGACGTTAGGGGAAAGTGTTGAAAATGGACTCCTGTAGGTTAATGATAGCACTGTCTTTTCGGTGAACCGAAAACTGCAGTATTTCTGAATTATGACCATATGTTTCTGTGTGAGAGGAAGAGAGACTCACAGAACAGAGCTCAACAATAATGATGGTCTGCTGGCCCGGGGGCAGTGTAAGTGTGTTTTAGGCCGGTTGACACAACTGTCACAACTGTCATTGCACTGTCACTATATCCCACGTCTGATGATCATGCACATTTGTTTTAAACCTTGCTGTATTTTTGTGCAAATAAAACTTAGCATAAGTGTAAAAATAATATTTGTAAAATTCAATAATACATGCTAAATATGCAGTGTTTAAGTTTTTTATGGTGATGCTTGTAGAAATGTTGGCGGGGAGAGAACCAGGCAGTTGAAAAAAAAAAAAATCAGACTGTTTTGCCCTGTAGAAGGAATAAAGTAGGCTGCATAAGCTGAGCGCCTTTCATAGATTTTGGCCAGCAGGACTCTAGACGACCCCTTGGTGAAAGCAAGGCACAAAGTAAAGACAGGAGACAGAGAAAGAGAGCGAGACAGTGCCGGCAGTGAGGTCAAATAAAAAAGGAAAGAAAGAGACTGAGAGAAAGAGGGCTTAGTGCAGCCGCCCTTCTTTGAGACAATGCTGTAGTTATCTCTGCTAACATTTGCTTCTCCCCATAAAAGAAAAGAAAGGTGTAGAGCCACAATGCATGGCCAATTTCTGTTTTGTAAAAAAAACAGCTTGTAAATACGGATTATTGGTGTACATTTTAAGAGAAAATACTGTTTCAGTCTTTCTGAAGAAAATTTCAAGTTTAATTGAGTGTTACACTATTGGAATTGCTCAGTTTCTTCTTCTCCAAAATGGATCTCATTTTTGGTGCCTGAAACTTTGCACACACACCAAAAGTGGTGAAAATTTACATCTGATATGGGTTTCAAAAGCGGATGTGTCAAAATGGCTTGATAGCACCACCTATAAAATTTCAACGAAGTGTCCCTTGAGCTACATTTCACATACATGTATGAAATTCGGCAGACACATGTAACACACCAATACCTCCCCCAGTATGAAGTCAGAAACCTAACAGGAATTCTGTTATTTTTAATTTTCTCTGAAAGTTTTGTGCCTTTTTTGCCATTTTCGGATGTTGTATTTAAATAAACACCTCCTAGAGATTTAAACGGATCAAGACCAAATTTGGTCAGTGTAATCTAAAGTACTTTGTGATGTTAAATTGTGAAGATCTTGAGTTTTTGTTGAAGGGTGTGTCTGTGGCGGTCTGACAAAGTTTGATGTTTCACCATGTAAAAGGAAGTTGTTGTAACTCAGCCGTACAATGTCCGATCTGCCTCAAACCTCACCTGTTTAATAAGAGTCCTGGCCTAAACACATCTAAAGGCCAGTATTCTGTTATAGTCATAGCGCCACCAGCTGGCAGCAAGAAATTGCATGTTTTACACTAACTTAAACATGCAATGTCTAATCTGTACTAGACTTCACATGTTTGGTAAGAGTCCTGGCCTGAACACATCTAAAAGCCAATGTTCAGTTATAATCGTAGTGCCACCTGTTGACAACAGGATATAACGTTTTACACTAACTCAAACATACCATGTTCAATCTGCGGCAAACTTCACGTTTGATAAAAGTTCTGGGCTGAAGACATCTACACATCAATATTCAGTTATAGTCATAGCACCACCAGCTGGCAGCAGGAAGTTTGGCACATATAAATGACTTTGACATATTCCTCCTATATTTACCACTTTAAATGCATATTGCTCACCGTTTGCCCTTTTCCTAAAGCCTCCGAGTGGAGGCGAGTACAAGTGCAAGTGAAATATATACTATGAAATATTAATAAATATTAAATTTTTCAATATTGGTGGGACTGCCAAGCAGACATTTTGGAGCATGTTTACTCTCCACCATGTAGGGCTCAGAATTATTTGCTATGGTCCTCTATAGTGAGTTTTTACTGATTTGGCAGGATGATTACAAGAGGGGGATGGTTAATCTGCAGAATTATGCAGGTGTTTCAACAATGCCAAATTAGCTGGCTTCATTGTTTGCTGCTTTTTTGTTCACATGTGGATATATGCTTGCATACAATCGAAAAATAAAGAATGAGAATATCTGACTGAAAATCAGCTGTCATCTACTCACCCTCATGTTGCTCAGCATGAATGATTTCATATCTCAGAGGAAGTAAAAAAAGAAGATTTAGGTTTAGGAGAAAGGCCATACTTGTGTTTTCCACACAGCTGTCAAACTCTTAAAAAAGACACTAGTCCATATGACTGCACGCTATATATAGTCTTTTAAAGCCATATGGTAAATATTTTGGTTGAGAGATTTTATGTAAGAAAATGATTTGCCACATCATAAATAGATCAACCATGTAACTGATTTTGATAATTGAATGATGCTTTTCTCTTTTTATTTATTTTTGTTTTATTAATTCACCCATCTGTTTGTCTTTCTATTTATTTATTTACATTTAACTACAGAATTAAGACCTGTTATAATCCTTGTTTGGGAGAAAGGAAAATCATAAGGCTGAGTAGTCAGATTTGTCATTTATTGGGTATCTGTCCCTTTAAATACAGTTTGTTTTAGTGTGAACAGTTGGATTCATTTATAAACTGTGTCCACTAGGGCTCGTGTCTGTCGCTGATTACTCACATAACCTTTGAATTTTTCAGTTCTCACCATATGCTCAGAACCTCTTGGACCCTGGAAGGCCACAAGCTTTTTATGTCTTTATTTTATTAGTTGTGGATTTCAAAGGTTTGATACTGAACTATAAAAAGCAGAAATGTGCAGTTTTTAATCCACTTCTACCTGATCTGACCCTGAAAAATAACCTTCACAGAGTAACCCAATGCAGTCGTGTTAAATAATTTCTTTTTTTGACTCAAATTTTGAGTCAGATTCTGTTACCACTCTACATGATTCATAAGTGCAGCTGATTCACTGAATAGAACCAGTCAAGAGTCATTTGGAAGTGAAGTGCACTGCTCCCATTGTATGTTTTGCACTGTAGATTTAGTTTGTGGTACTGCTACATAGTCCAAAAATCTAATTCTCATTTTTGAAAATCTCTCAATCCAATCGTGGGAACTAGACTATGACGAAATATTTTTCAGCCTTGACGCCGTCCTCATTGTCTCAGACAAACCGTGCGTTCATTCTCCTTTCAGTTTTCCAAACTATCACCGTGATCTATTTCATGCACCTGCTTCTCCAATGTGTTTATTCAAGCTTGAACTGAGCCAGCTGCTTCTCCATGGCTGTAATCGTCTGCACCCTTGCTCAATCTTTGTTGCCGCCCTTTTATCCCACTTAGTCTGAAGTATTACTCGTAATAATCTCTCTCATCAATTATCCCAATGCACTGTTGAGTGAATCTTCTTGTATTGCTTGGATGATGCTTGCTGGCTGAAGCTCAAGAGATGACAACTTGACAATATTCTAGCAAGAAGATTAACTTGTTACAGCAGAGTCAGTCTTAATTTAGTTCACTTCTTTCAATATGACACTGACAGATTTTTTTTTTAACAAAGTAAACATCGAGGCTCACGATAATGGCTTTCATTTAAAACTTCAGGGAGTACAGCTTTAGCTTTAGCTTTTTACAGAAGTCATCTGTAATCCTGCTCGGAATCTGCTCCGGCATATTTGGTGGGAAAGCTGTGCAGATTTCTGCAGAACAGAGGCACATCCCTTGCCCCTTTAAATGTACGCTACCAGTCAAACGTTTTTTGAACAGTAAGATTTTTAATGTTTTTAAAGAAGACTCTTCTGCTCACCAAGCCTGCATTTATTTGATCCAAAATACAGAAAAAGCAGTTGTATTGTGAAATATTTTTGTTACTATTTAAATGAACTGCTTTCTATTTGAATATATTTTAAAATGTAACTTATGTCTGTGATCAAAGATAAATTTTCAGCATCATTACTCCAGTCTTCAGTGTTCTTCAGAAATCATTCCAATATGCTGATTTGCTGTTCAAAAAACATTTATTATTATTATCATCAGTATTTAAAACAGTTGATTACATTTTTTTCAGGATTCTTTGAATAGAAAGATCCAAAGATCAGCATTTATCTGAAATAAAAAGCTTTTGTAACATTATACACTGTACCATTCAAAAGCTTGGAGTCAGTGTAATTTTTAATAGAGAAAAAAAATTACAGAAATTAATACTTATTTAGCAAGGATGCTTAAAGATGATCAAAAATGATGATAAAGATTTTTATAATGTTACAAAAGATTTTTATTTCAGATAAATGCTGTTTTTCTGAATTTTATATTCATCAAAGAAACCTGAAAAAAATTCTACGTGGAATAATAAATGTTTTTTGAGCAGCAAATCTAAATATTACAATGATTTCTGAAGGATCATGTGACTGGAGTAATGATTCCAAAAATTTAGCTTTGAAATAAAATGATAGGAATAAATTCTATTTTTAAATATATTCAAATAGAAAAAAGTTATTTTAGATATATAGAATATTTTAGAATATTTACGTAGAAATATATATATATATATATATATATATATATATATATATATATAATATATATATAATATATATATATATTATTATAATATAATATAATATAATATAATATAATATTATAATATAATATTATTATTATTATTATTATTATTATTATTATTATTTATTTATTTTTATTTTTTTAAAAGCATTAAAAACTTCTTACTGAAATCTGAACTTACTGTTCAAAAACCTTTGACTGGTAGTGTATGTAATATAGGAATTTAACTGAAATGATATGCACTCACTTTCATTTCACTCCAAACCTCTATTTTTTCTTACCTCGGTGAAACACAAAAGAATAATAGTTGTACACTTCCAATAAAAATGTCAGTGCATCCATGTGGAATATAAAATTATTTGCTTAGTTTCTCGTTATTTGTTAAATCTACAGATCACACATAATGTCAAAGCAAGAAACTATTGTACCCTTAAATTTCTTTTTAGTCAGCTGTGTTATTGTCAGTGTTCACATTCATTAATTTTTTAGCACTGTTCTATTCACGTACACATTAATTCATATTTAGTCACGTACTATTAATGAAGCTGTTGCTCTGATGTTTAAATTAGAGGTTTCTGTAAGGTTTGTGGTGTTACAAGTTAATAGACGTCTCTTTGGAAAAGTCTATTCAAATTGGTCAAGTGTGGCATTCTGAGGTCTAATATTTTTGTGTAATGGCTGTCAAATTTTATATTTGACTGTTATCCCAGACAGTTTCCTACTTTCATCTCTCTTCTTTTAATATGATCTCATTCTTCTCAAATAATCAAATAATTTCAGCTCAAATGAATATTTTATGTCCATTTACTCATTTACTATTAAGTAGCCCAGTGTTTTTTTTTTTTTAATGCATTGGTATTAGTTGTTATTAAATATTTAATCCTCTATTTTTAAATTTAGATTCAATGAGATTTAGGTAATGGGCAAAAGTAAATCTCAAAATGATTATGAATTTTTCATACTCTAAATCGTAATGCTCTGATGCCTAAATTAAAACTTTTAGACAAAATACTATATACTTTTAATATTGTCTGTTTATTTGTTTTGGCCATAATATGAATATAATTTTCAGCTTAACCTGTTGGCCATAATTTTAATATTTAATACATGCCTAATAGTTTGCATTTGGAAATATTGCATTTTTTTTCAGATACTGAACTCTTGTTGCACTGTAGTTTTATTTAACTTACTGTAGCTTGATGTCTTCTGCCTCGTGGCTTAATAGCTTGGCATTGGAATATGCAAATTATTCGTAACAGTTCAATAATCATTTGCATAGATGTCAGATAGCTAAATTACAGGAAGTGTTCCTTGAAAAAGAAATGCTCCCTCATAAGTGCCTCAGATATTGGACTTGGATGTTTTGTGGAAGTGGTTCCTAATGGGCTTTTTTAATCAAGCTTAATATACATTTTGCTTACCCTGCTGAAGCAAGCTGTTGGCACAAACTATTTTGCCCTCAGCAATCTCACCAGCCGCACTTACAAAGATTCAGTGAATGTGTTTTAGATTTCAGACGCTACTAACATGTCATTACCGCGAGCAGCAGACGCACTTAATATGGCAGATGCTCTTTTAGGAAGACAGAAAGGAAGATGTTGATTTCACCTCTTTTAACATGGCGTGTGTTTTAATCATTGTTTGGTGGTCTAATTAATTAATTGGCCTGTCATGTGTTCGGTTTGTGTGTGATTGCGATGTGATGAAGGGTTTGGTAAGTGTCTCATGACTAAATGTGTGTGGGGGTGTGAATGATTTTGATTAGATCAGAGTGAAGTCTTTTCTCCAGTCTGTGAGCCACCTTGTTAATGTGTCTGTATTTGTCTGAACCGGATAGGAGTTTGTTGTCACATGCGTCTCTAGACAGAATGTTGACAGAACATTACTCTGGGTAAGGTTAAATAAACATGAAACTTTGATCTAACTAATGCGATGTGATTTTTTTTTTTTTTTTTTTTTTACATACTTTCTGCATGGTGAAGAAATGCACTTATCTTTGTGCCTGTGTGCATTAAGGTTATTATAGTTTTGCACACTAATACTTTATATACTATATTCAGTTTAACTAAATTAATTCGATTTTTGTTTGTTTCAGTGTATTTATTTAGTATTTCATAGGCACTTTTTTTGGTATCTTAAGCCCTGTTTAGACTGTTTTTCACAGACATTTTTCACAGACATGGTTTTAATTTCATCCGAAGCAAGCGCATTTGTGTTTTTCTCACATAACCTTGGCAAATTATCTAGTGTTTTTCAGCTAACTCTGGTCCTCTGAGAAACCTAATCCTGTTGGGATGGAAATGTATGTGATTGCGGTATAATATTTTTTTCACAATGCTTCTTCTCATTTATTTTGACCTTTATCGTAAGCGCATAGCGTAACTAAAGCTGAAAACTAAAGTTGCTGCCCTGCCTCATGCACCTTCATTGTGAATATGGACCTTTTCCCCAACTTTCTGTAACAAGTTGGTGGTTTCAGCTGGCATCCCATTCAATTAAAAAATTTAATTAAATCAATAAAGAGAGTCCAATCCCAGAAACTGCTTAGAATAGCCACTCTAGCCGCATTAGATATCATTCTCACCTTAATTTTGTTCCTTAATTATGTTGCATTATGTGATTATATAATTTGCAATTATTGGGTTTTGTCTTTTTTATTATGCATGCATTTAGAGCACATGCTCTTCTGTATTCCCCACATCCAGGCAATAGACGTGGTATTTATTTTTATTAGTAAAAATGGTAGATACAGTTCCCTTACAAAAACATGTAATACACTGATTTCTTTGGAAGTAAATTACTTGTACTCTTCTTTAGTTTTGAAAACTAATCTCATAGTAATACTTTTATTAAATTCAGCTTTTAGTCACAGTTATTATCATCAGTTAATGTACTGTATTAGTTCTTTCGGGTATAGCGTATGGGTTTTAAAAGACATGAGGGTGAGTAAATGATGACAGATTTTTTTTTTCTCCTCCTCCTGAAGGAATCAGATGAGCATTCACTGTTATTTACCTCCAAAATAATGGAAAACTGATTAAGAATTTAAAATTTAAGATGTACTTCTAAATACACTTTAAAAAGCAAGATAAATTAGTAGAGTTTCTTATCTACACTGCAAGATGTGACAAAACTAAATTGCTCCCATTATAATCAGCAAACCCGTGCTTGCAGTGTTGAAATTGTTGATTTTAATTGAAGCTTTTTATGTCGAATCACTTCCTTGCAATGCAAATTTGATGTAAGGCTGTTTTTTTTATTTTTTAATTCCATCACTACGAAGAGATTTTTTTTGCACATTTTGATGAACTTTTTTTTTTTTTTTTTTTTTTTTTTTAAACCTCCTCTGTTCACACTCTATACACTCTATATTGAGGTTCAATTACTATTATTTTCATTGTTTATTATTTTATTTCGGTTAATTTGTTAATAACTAAATAAAACTTACTTTTTAATTTATTTTTTTGTCATTGAGATTTTGTTTTTCCATTTTATTTCATGTTGTTTATGCATGGAGTTAACCAGGAAGGCTTGTGTTCCCATGAGGTTTTATTTTTTGTTATCCAGAGTTGCCTTCTTGCTTTCTTTTGTATGATGTTCTGGGTCTGCTGCATGAATTTAATGTAGTTGACCTACCTGGGAATACTGGGAAGGCTGCTTGGCATGCCAATGCTCTACTGACAGAAACAGAAGAAAGAGCAACAACACGGGTGCAGCCAGCCATAAATGGTGTTCCTGGCGTGGATGAGGGTTAAGGGCATAACAGCAGTGGTTATAGGTAGGCCTGCATGAAACTAGCAGAAACCTGGGCAGATGTCCACATAATTTGCATAATTTCCACAATTTCCACATAAAAATATCTGCATATGCATCTGCTGCTTGCATGGTTTTTCATTAAATATTTTGGCCAATTTGCTAATGTCTTTAGCTACCAATACACTATGTTCACACAAATGGATGGATGGAACAATAGAAGGATGGATGGATGAAACAATGAATGGATGGATGCATGGATAGATGGAACAATAGAAGGATGGATGGATGAATGGATGGAACAATAGATGGATGGATGCATGGACGGATGGACAGATGGACAGATGGACAGAACAGTGGATGGATGATGGATAGATGGATGGTTAGATGGAACAATAGATGGATGGATGAAACGATAGATGGATGTAAAAAAATATATATAAAATGCTCTGCAAATGCATCTGCTGCTTGCATGGTTTTTCATTAAATATTCTGCTAATTTGGTAATGCCTTTAGCTACCAATACACTATGTTCACACTAATGGATAGATGGAACAATAGAAGGATGGCTGGATGGATGGACAGATGAAACGATAGATGGATGGATGCATGGATGGTTGGAACAATAGAAGGATGGATGGATGAACAGATGGAACAATAGATGGATGGAACGATGGATGGATGGATGGATGGTATTTGATGGATGCATAATATGTGTCGAGAGCATTCACTCAGTATCATTATCTAATTTTTGACCGAGATGGCTTTTAGCTGGTTTTGCATCTGAACTCTTCATACATATATATAATTTGGTAATGCCTTTAGCTACCAATACACTATGTTCACACTAATGGATGGGTGGAACAATAGAAGGATGGATGGCTGGATGGATGGATGGAACAATAGATGGATGGATGTAAAAAAAAACAAAACATAAAAGCTCTGCATATGCATCTGCTGTTGCATTGGTTTTTAATTAAATATTTTGGGCAATTTGGTAATGCCTTTAGCTACCAATACACTATGTTCACACAAATAGTGATTTGTAGCAATAAAGAGACCAGTAATTGTTATTTTTTTTTTAAAAGTGACAAGTTTAGAACAGCTTAACTTCATGCAAGTCAGCAACAACACAATGTACCCACTCTACCAGTGGGCAATGGGCTGAGTGTAAGGCGGTGGAACATGTAAGCTCCAAGTCAACTTGAAATCAAAACTGACCCTTTTTACATCCTTAATGATTGTTCCTGGTCTTGTTGTGCATCCTTGGTGCATGTTATTAGGAAAAAAGTTCTCATTTTGGTTTGTAACACACTTTTCTCAGTCTAATCAATTTCAATGGATAAAACTGAATCTTAGCCAACTTTTTGTTTATTCTGTAATATCCAGTTTCAAATACATGTCACATTACTGAAGTGAAGTGGGTTATGAATGCTGTTTCATGTTGGCTTTAAATTCATTCTGCAGATTTTCCATCACAATCAGATCAGAAAATGTGCAAAGGCATGAAAATTCTGCATGGACCCAGTCATAGATAGTGGTTAATATGGGATTTAAATATGATTTTTTTTTTTTTTTCATAGAGCTCTCATTACTCCTGATCTAATAAGGGAAGGCATTGGAAGAAATGCTTACTTTGGTTGAATGGCACCTCATGGTATGAATTCAGTCTTCCTTAAGTTGCATGATGCTTCTGCTCTTACGAGTTTATTGGACTTTGAGTTTTCCACAGTAATGAAGTTCTAATGAATTCTGGGATTTTGAGTATTTGGGGGTTTGAATAGCCTACGGGGAGAATAATAGAGACATTAAAAAGGCATTGTTTCTGCAAGCAGAAACCATAATGTGTTTCTGCTCAAAAAGAGAGACTCAGCACCGAATACTAATGTACAGGCGCACACACATCCATGTATTTCTGTATGCATACTGAATACTAAATTATGTAATATATTCTACTTTTTCCAAAAGAGAGAACACATAAGTGATAAGTGACACATGTGGCAAAATATAAACCCTGCCTATATCTCTCGTCTCCATGTGTATGTGAGCATCATAGTGGTATTTGATGGATGAGTGGTTGTTGTGATAAAGGGGTTTAGGAAGAGATGTCAGGGTGGAGGTGTGTGTGAAGTGAGAAACGTTACGTTTTGATGGCTGAGAGTATGGTTAGGCGGATGATGGATGGTTAGAATAAACAAGTACAGTGTTCTGATGAAAGGATGTTTTAGAAGAGCGGTGGAAGGCATGCAAGACCTGCTTCATGGTGGCATGTTCAGATGGAAAGATGTTAGAAATGAAAAAGCATCCTGATACCTAAATGAAAAAAGAGAATAGATTTGAGGACAGGGAAATAAAGTTCTTTCAAAAGTGACAGGAGAGACAGTGAACCTCTTTATTAAGACAACTTTCAGAGAACACTTTGACGAATACAGAATAATAAATAAAAAGGGGGGAATAAAGGAAGCTCTTGTGAGACCTATATTTAGAGGAATGTTAACTAGTGTAATGTTCTTACTGCACGAGTAAAGACATTTTAATGCCTTTTGGAAATCGCCTGTAGTGGGCTCAAAAAGCGGATGGATGGATGGAACAATAGAATGGACAGATGAAACAATAGATGGAGAGATGAAGCAATAGATGGATGGATGCATGGATGGAACAATAAAAGTATGAATGGAACAATAGATGGATGGAACAGTGGATGGATGGATGTAACAATAGATGGATGGATGCATGGATGGAACAATAAAAGTATGAATGGAACAATAGATGGATGGATGTAACGATGGATGGATGGATGGATGGATGGATGCATGGATGGATGGGACAATAGAAGGATGGATGGATGGATGGAACAATAGAAGGATGATGGATGCTTGGATGATTGAAGAATAAATGGATGCGTGCATTGAACAATAGAAGGATGGATGGATTAAACAATAGATGGATGGTTGGATGGAACAATAGAAGGACGATGGATGCATGGATTATGGAACAATAGATGGATGGATAAATGGATGGTTGGATGGAACAACAGAAGGGTGATGGATGCATGGATAATGAAACAATAGATGGATGGATAGATGGATGATTGGATGGAACAATAGAAGGATGGAATGATGGATGGATGGTTAGATGGAGCAATAAATGGGTGGATGCATGAATAGATGGAACAATTGAAGGATGATAGGTGCATGGATGGATAGAACAATAGAAGGATGGATGAATGGTTAGATGGAACAAATAGATGGATTCATGCATGGATGGAACAATAGAAGGATGTTGGGTTTAGGATGGATGGAACTATATAAGGATGGATGGATGAAACAGTAGAAGGATGGATGATAGATGGATGGTTGAATGGAACAATAGAAGGATGGATGGTTAGATGGAACAATAAATGGATGGATGCATGGATGGATGGAACATTAGAAGGATGAATGGAATAATGGATGGATGCATGGAACACTAGATGGATGGATGGAACAATAGATGAATGGATGCACGGATGGATTGAGCAATAGAAGGATGAATGTTGATGAAACAATGGATGGATGATGGATAGATGGATGGATGGATGGATGGATGGATGCATAGATGGATTAAATATGAAATGGATGGATGGATAGAAAAATCATGAATAGATGAATTGATATATGGATGTATGGCTGGATAGACAAAATGACACTTCATTTCCCAGAATGCATTACTTTCAATTGTGAATTTCTTTAGCTAGGTAAAATTATGTTAATTTCTTTAGCTAGACAAAAAGACAGTCAGACATACAGGGCACTTGAACACTTCATTTCACAGGTAAATGCCTGTGCAACACAGCCAATTTAATTTAAAAAAAATGTTTTTGAAAAATTTGAATTTTGCACAACCCTGTGGAAAGCAGTGCTCTAGTTTAGCAGTTATTCATTACCTGAAGCTAACGGCTCATACTGTAGACATTGGACATGTTCCTTTATGATGCTCTGCCAGGCTTGTACTGTTGCCACCTTCGGTGCCTCCTTGTTCGTTGTCATTCGGATATCAAAAACACACAGTTGGATTCAGATTAAACAATTGTTTTAAACATTTTTTTCCTGTTTGTTTGTGCCTGAACGCTCATAGGGTGCCTAAGCAGAGTTATAGTCAAGCTGCCAAATAAAGACCCATCCAATGATTTTTAAGGCATTCAAGTGGATAAGAGCCAACAGTTTAATCACGAACAATGACAAATTGGAGAGAACCAGTAGTACCCATATATCATGATCCTTGGGACATTTTTCACAGATGAAATTGTGTGGTTTGGATACTGTCTGTTTTTTTTCTTGCTGCAGATTTTTCCTTTCTGTCAGTCTGTCCAGGTCTGCCTTTATCTAATGTATCTCTGTTTTGCTATCTTAACTGACTCATTATCTCCTACTCCTGAGATTTCATCATTTGTTATAGCCTCTCAGTGCAGGAGTAATTTTATGATACTAAAATATTCCATCGCTGCCTTCAGCAAGTCTTTATAGAGGCAGAAATTAGAAAGAATCCCAAGACACAATGTTATAATATAGTTGGGTCATGATAAAATGCACATTGAAAAATTCCTTTGAAATGTCTTTTTATGCATTGTAATCAAACTATTAGATACATTGTGATATTTTCTGTTGTTGTTGTTTTATCTTGAATGCAGCAAGAATTGAGATCACCAAATGGCATGTTTTGTATAGGTCTTGTTTTGTTTACACTGCCAAAATGAGTGTACACATGATTTCAATGTAGACGTGCATTTTAATTTTATGTTAGTTGACGTCAGTGTAACTTAATACCTTACCCGTCAAAAGTTTGGACACAAATGTTTTTATTTTTTTCAACATTGTATATTAATACTGAAGACATTAGAATTATGACAACAAGTATGGAATTACTTAGTCAACAAAAATGTGTTATCTTGAATCTTGAAGGATTTCCCAAAGGTGTTGAGTATTTGTTGGCTGCTTTTCCAACTCATCTCAAACCATCTCAGTTGACCCTTTGCCGGGAGTTTGACAGACAGGTGATCTGACCAATCATAACGTCGTATCTACCGTTTTGTCATACAAACAAAC
This sequence comes from Cirrhinus mrigala, assembly GCA_036247105.1. Lineage (NCBI taxonomy): Eukaryota > Metazoa > Chordata > Actinopteri > Cypriniformes > Cyprinidae > Cirrhinus > Cirrhinus mrigala. Next base: position 34,294,993 of record CM070007.1, read on the forward strand.
CAGACAGGAGAGTAGATTAATGTCAGTCGATTTGAACTTGAAAATTGTGTGTTGACATCTTCCCACAGTTGAAACAAGATACCTTCTCAGTTTCATTCATGTTATTTCATGCTATAACTAGTAATAGACGAACGGTTGACATGCCTATTGAACCGAGGTGCTAAGAAACTTGTCACGACACATTAAAGGGCCACAAAATTATATTTTTTGTTTGTATTTCTTTAAAAATTGACAAAATTTGAAAGCGGTGTGGCGATTAGAACCAAAAATCTTAAATTTGCACTCCTCAAACCAAAGAACAGTTTTTTACTGATCTATTGTCCATTCCATGTGTTTTTGGCCCAAGCAAGTCTCTTCTGCTTGTGTGTGTGTGTGTGTGTGTGTGTGTGTGTGTGTGTGTGTGTGTGTGTGTGTGTGTTTTTTTTTTTTTTTTTTTTTTTTTAAACAAAGTAACAGTTTCTTTGCCGCAATTTGACCATGAAGGCCTGACTCACACAGTCTCATCTGAACAGTGGATGTTGAAATATATCTGCCACTTGAACTCTGAGAAGCATTTATGTGGGCTGTAATCTGAGGTGCTATCAATATGTGGTTTCTGAGGCTGATAATTCTCATAACTTGTCCTCTGCAGTAGAATTAACTCTTGGTCTTCCTTTTCTGGGACGATCCTCATGAGAGCCAGTTTCATCATAGTGTTCAATGGTTTTGGAGACTGCACATGGGGATACATTAAAAGTTCTGACCTTCATATTTTAAAGTAATGATGGACTGTCTTTTCTCTTTACTTAAAGGAACACTCCACTTTTTTTGAAAATAGGCTCATTGTCCAGCTCCTCTAGAGTTAAACAGTTGAGTTTTACCGTTTTTGAATCCATTCAGCCGATCTCCGGGTCTGGCACTTTTAAGCATAGCTTAGCATAGATCATTGAATCCGATTAGACCGTTAGCATCGCGCTCAAAAATGACCAAAGAGTTTCAAAATTTGTCCTATTTAAAATGTGACTCTGCTGTAGTTACATCGTGTACAAAGACGGATGAAAAATGAAAAGTTGCAATTTTCTAGGTCGATATGGCTAGGAACTATACTGTCATTTCGGCCTAATAATCAAGGAACTTTGCTGCCGTACCATTGGTGCAGCAGGCGCAATGATATTATGCAGCCATCCGCTCTGCCGGCTGCAACTCTGCATCTACACAAACTTAGTGCTGGTTACTTTCAGGCGATGAATTTGTAGAGTAGTTGTAGTAGCACTAATAGTGCTATTCCCCCTTTCTCTACACAAGACAACTAATGGTCTGAAATCGAGAAATGTCACAAATTAACACTTGACAAGGTTTAGAGAATGCCATGAGTGTGCCAAGCTGTCATCGAAGCTAAATGTAGCCTCTAAAATATAAAAAAAAACATATAAAACTGTTGTTCCCAGTGGGTTTCTTGCTATGCATTGAAGTGGTAGAGGTGAAGAGGAAATATTTGTTGGCAAGCTTCTGGGTCGGTGACTGTAGCACAGGTGGCAAGGTCAAGGGCTATCGATCGGCCCCATGTACAAGAAATCGTGTTCATGTGAGTCTGGTTTTCAATTACAATCACAGATGTTATCAACAGGACTGCACAATTGATTGCAAAGTCTTCATGCACCTCTGTGTACCTGGACTTTGCAAGGGTCAGTTTCTGACTGATGGATCCCTTGGCTCTAATATATCTTTATGAAGGTAGGTTGAAGCCTGGGGCTCACAGGAATTTATTGAAAGGTGTGGGCTATCAGTGTACTAAAGGTGATCCTTTTTGAGTGTTCTTTCTTGATCTGATCTAAGAGGTCAATGGTGGAACAACACCCAGTGGTGATGGCAGAGATAGGTTGTCTAGCAGAATGCCCGAGGTACCACTTTCATGCCAACGAGGAAGTATGGTCCAAGTCGTTCCTATCCTTCATGACTGTGCTCTTCAGTGGTCACCAGAGCTCATCAGAGTAGGGGATGCTACAGGGATGAACATGCTCAAACAAAAAAGTCAAGTTTTGTCATTGGCTTTAACTTAAACTAGAAGAGATAATTGGCTGAGTACTGTCTAAATGAATAAACATCATGGACTATGTCTTTTATCCTCTCCAAAATCATGCTAGCTGAAATGAGTAGGTCATTTGTGACTATAGCTGTAATAGCTAAATAAGATGTTATGGCAAAACTGAATTCATGTGGAAACATGGCCCATTTTCCCAGGATTCTTTGGTGAATAGAAACATTGAGAACATTTATTTGAAGTAGAAATCTTTTGTAACATTATTAAAAAAAGAATGGTAGTGTAAGTGCTATAAAATAGAGGACAACATTTGTATACACTACTATTACAATTCTGTCTGCTATTGATAAATCTGTAATTATTAGGGGTTCAAGCTCATAGTGCTGGATCCCTTTTGTAATTGTCAGAAAGGCCAAGAATCAGCAATCTCCACATAAAACTGATCGTGCAGACCAAACCGTAAGTCGTAGAGACTTGAAACTTGGAGGGATGGTAGTACTCTCACTGCCAACCAAGGCTTGCCCCAATTGGCCTGACTGGGGCGCTACAGCGATCAAAAGTACAAAATCCCAACCCGTCAGTCGCAGGCTCAAGTGTCTTATGTTGTTGGAATCCTTGGCTCACGGTGGACAGAACGCTACTTTTGTGATTTAGTCCTGGATTTTTCACCCGATTGAAACCAAACCAGTGTAGAAAGATTCTCTGGAGAGTGAATATCAATAATTATCAAATAAAAGTTGAACTTTCGACTCACCGTCGCAATGGGACGCCAAAGCATTCAAAGGGGGCAGGGCCACTTTTAGTAAAGTGCCTAAAACTCCTGAATGGAATGAGATGTCTTCACCAAACTCAGAACACCTGAGTAAGAGCTCAATCTGAGGTCACAAGAAAACGGTTGCGGAGCTTGGTCACTTGGTGGCGCTATAAGAGGGAAAAACCTTAAAAATGGCTATAACTATGGTCCTATCAACATGAAAATCGCTGTGCACAGTCGTGGTCCAAAGTGCCATAAGTGTCTATAAGGACATTTGCGTATCTCAAAAAACAACATGGCCGGCATTGGCTGATGAAGTTTGAGCACCTATAAGACAAGGTTAACAGAGGCCAATTGTAATGAAACTCTGAGCCTGTTTGACTCACGGCCCCAAACGGATTGTACATTGTGTGGTTTTTCGCGCATACACGCATTGTTTGTATCACATGATAGAACTCCTCATTCTGGACAACTTTGCCTCTAGAACAACTTCTGTCAATCAGATTATTTGTTAAATGATCGAGAAGATGTGAAAAAAAAAAAAAAAAAAAAAAAAAAATCACTCAATCTGGAAAAAACACTGCAGTACAATTCTCTGAACTCTCTTGGTCAATAATTATCAAAAAAAAAAAAAAGTTGAAATGTACCCTTTGGGAAGCTATAACGGGGTCGTTTAGAAAAGGGGCCTGTCCAAATTTACCCAAAACTCTAAACTTCAACAAAACCTGCTGAGCACATGCGACAGGTGATTCTAAACAAGCATGCAAAGTTTTAAGGAGATCAGACCACAGCTGGCGCTATAACGGTCATAAACGTTAAAAACATAATATTTCTATGGTAGTTCTGTTGGTTAGGTATGTTTTGAAGCATGGCTGCTGGTTTGAGCTGGTCCTAAGCTAATACAGTAGCTCCTGCTCAGGACCTGCTTAGGACCATCTTAAACCAGCTCATGACCAGCTCAGGGCCAACTTAAACCAGCTCAAACCAGCAGCTCTGCATATGCTGGTGTTTTCAACAGGGAAGTTACCTGGATTTGCCAAAATTGCTTTTTTAAATCATTGATTTAGATGGTTAGAGGCTTGCTGAATAATGTCTTTTTTCATACGTGCTTAAATTCCCTAAAGCGCTTGAACCCCAGTAATTGCTGCTTGCAGCTATATTTTTCATGTTATTGCTGATACATTATATTTAAGTTCCATACTATTTTGTCTGATTTTAAAAAATGGCTAAAATCAGTCATTGAATTCAAGTGATTTTGAGCATCACAACTTTATAATGTAAAGAATGAAAATGAATATACATATATATTATTTTGAGATTTGCTCAAGATTAGATTTAACAGTATTATTAAATTAGCATTTCTTTCAAATATTTGCTTTGCTTTGTCATCAAACACATATTCTAAAATTAATAAGCATGCACAAATAAATATCCAATAACAACCAATACTAACAATGTAAAACATTTTTAATATTGGCTGATTACCAACCTGCTTCTGATATAGTTTTACTTAAATATTGAGAAGCAAGTCAACCCTGAAATTGCAAGACTGCTTGCAACCTCCATCATTCTCTTGGGCCAGAAGTAATAGGGGTGGATGCTAGTCTCTTTTCCTGTCCTGGGGTCTTTTTTTTTTTTTATTTTTTTTTTTTTTGGCTGTTTTTCGTTTTCCCCGGGAGTGTCAGTCACACAGTTGTTCAAACCCTGGCCAGTCTCTGCTGAGTAATAGCAGAACAGGGAGCTTTTTCTGTACTTCTACCACTTTGATGAAGTGAGAACAGCAGGCATTTTCCACCAAAAAATGGGATTGCTTTGGGTCATATAGCATGTATTCAGAAAGATTTATTCCGAATGTCTTTAGTGCTAGAGTCGCTCATTACTCTCTAATGTGTTTAAGCTTCTGTATTTAAAAAAAAAAAACATGACATGACCGTAGGACAGCAAACTCCCAAGCGTCGTATCCTGCATCATAATGCTAACAACCATCATAAACAAATCAAATAATCTTTGATAAACTGTACTTTGGAAATACAAATATGAATGAGCATTTCAACATTTTTAAGGGCTAATCGGTATGTGTGGATAGGAAGCATCAGTAAGTGTGTGTGTGCATGATCAGGATAATCTCTGGAGTCTGTCCATATCATTTGAGATTACTTCAAAAGATCCATGCAGATGTTGAATTATTGATATGATTTTTCCTTCTGTTTTTAAATGTGCATGACATTCCAAAGCTGGAAAACAAAAAGTAAATCAAAGAAAGCATAAAAGAATAAAGATTAGACAGATGATTGCAATGATTAAATTGTATGTCTTCATAGTAGCAATCAAAAAAATGTTTCATTAAGCAACATTCGTATGCAGCATTATCAAGAAAATGGCAGCTTCAAGGTCAGGATATGTAGACAAATAGGTGACAAGATTGAAGAAGCGCCTTAATGGAAAGATATTTCCGCGCTCTGACCCTCATACCCTTTCTGATTAAAGCAATTTCCCGGCGCACACATTTTTTGTGTGTTTGTTTGTTTGTGTGTGCATCTACCTGCAAACCTCCAGCTCTGCAGCTAAATCCTAACCCTCTTCACATGCTTATCAACCTCCTGCCAAACTGGAAAACCTCTCAACACCTCAAGTACCAAAAAACGATTCTTATGTGTGAGTCTGTATGATTAATGTTGGAAACCTGGTCTGGTATTTTTGATTAGACGCGCCGTATGTGTGCGCACATGTACGTGGCTATATATGTACAGTGTGCACCTTGGCTTATATCCGTTTACACCTGAGATTTGTGTGGGCCTTCGTGTGTATGTGTGCGCTTCGTGAGCTGTGTGCATACCTCTAATCCAGTTTCATCCTAGAGCCTCTTAAACATTGAAGTGCTGCATTCACTGTGCAAAAGGGACCATCCAAAACATTGAGTGCAGCCACTACATTTGCATTGATTTATTAACTCCTCAGTGTATCTGGGACAGAGTTTTAATGTCTCCTGAATTGTTTGTGTGATATATTTTTAGAACGTGACATAACTGGTTTATTTGAAGTTTGGTGCTTGCTCAGTTTTGGATCAGTGGAGATGTATTGCTTTGTGACTCAGTTACAAGCTGAAGATTTAATTTTCTCAGTAGGTTCAGTTACAGTGAAGTACAGTTTGAGGAGCGTACATTTACCTCATGTAAATTCAATTGCCTTTGCGCGGAATAAAATAAAGAGGCCAAAGTACAGTGCTAATCCTCTGCGAATACTACCTTACCTGTTTATTTGCATGTCACTGTTTGCTTAAGCTCAGTATTTTAAATCTGTCAGAGCACCGTGGTGGACAGATCAGCGTCTGTGTGTTTGCACAGCGCGTGAACCATGATATTCATAAGCTCCATTGTCGCTCGTTTATGTGTTTGTGTATTCTGAGATATCAAGCTGTCACCGCACAAGGATGCAGTCATTATTCTTAACTCAGTCAGCGACTCCAGTGTGACAGTGTGCAGCAATTTCTGTCTTTCTCCCCTCTCCTGTATTCAACAGCTCACTGTCTGCTCCTGATGTGTGTGCCCTTCTATCTTGCTCCTTCCTGTTCCCTCTATAGACCTTTTTCACACTTCCATGTTCGCAAAGCTGAAGGCTTTAGTAGTAGGGTAAAGAAACTTCTGCTTTATCAGTTGCAGTGAGAAACAGCCTTTCCACCATTTTCAAATATTTCCCAGGGGTGACGAAACAAAATGATTTCATCTTACACGAGTGGATGAAAGCAGATATTTGATGGTTTAAAGCAGGAGTACCTAAAGTAACACACTTACAAATCTATGAATATCATTCCATTAGATGCAATATATCAAAATACATTACCGTCTCTTTACTGTATGTTCACCAATGCTGGATCTGTTTTCATATATTTTTAAAATACAATTTGAAATAGAAATATTTTGTAACATTACAAATGTTTTTACCGTCACATTTGATTAGTCTAATTCTTCTTGCAGAATTGATTACTTTCAACAACAAAACAATAGTGAATATGTGAGCCTGGACCACAAAACTAGTCATAAGGGTCAGCTCTTTGAAAAAGCTGAATAAATAAGCTTTCCATTGATGTATGGTTTGTTAGGATAGGACAATATGTGGCCGAGATACAACTATTTGAAAATCTGGAATCTAAGGGTGCAAAAAATCAAAATATTGAGAAAATCACCTTTAAAGTTGTCCAAGTTAAGTTCTTAGCAATGCATATTAGTGATCAAAAATTATGTTTTGATATATTTATGGTAGGAAATTTACAAAATATCTTCATGGAACATGATCTTATGTACTAATGATATTTGGCATAAAATATTTTTTTTTTAATTTTGACCCATGCAATGTATTGTTTGCTATTGCTACACATATACCTGTGCTATTTATGACTGGTTTTGTGGTCCAGGGACACATACATTGTTTTTTTGATTTAAGACCTATTATTTTTAGGTTTTTGTTTGAGTGTGATTTTGTTATTTTTCTTAAAACAAATGCCACTTTTGTTATTCATAAATTGACATTCGTACATGTTAAATATGGCTTACAGTTAGTATCCAGGTGCTTTTTGAGGTCACTGTACACGTGTAAACAGCAGTTCAAAAAGTTGTTTTTATTAAAGAAAAATATGCAATATAAAGTACATATAGCACATTAAACAACATTAGAGAAACAGGGGCATGCATCACAAAAAGCATACATTTATGAGTAAAAATTGGACTTGGTAAACAATAATATTGCACAGAGAGCACAATGATGTTCACATTACTTTCATGCACTTTTTGTTCCATATACTATACACACCCATTTTAAATTGTTTAGATAAAAACATATTTCAAGCCCCAGTCAAATGAGCTTGAATGTATAATGACCGAATGTATACATCAAGATAAATTGCAGATGTGAGTTTGGATTTGAATGCAGTGTACATAACAGCAAAGATGGAAACATTGCTGTGTCTGCAACTACATTACGTTTGAAGTAAAAAAGGAAAATAATGTGCTGCAGCAGCATCAGTGAAACGTTAGAAGTAACATTAGTTTTCAAAACGTCTCTTTTGGACTTGAGTTGGCTGCATGAAATCATCTGAGAGTCACCTGAATAGCGCACAGCTCATCGTTTTTCTTTAAGGACCATAACACTCTGTCTGAGAAGCACCTCGCTGGTTATTTCCTCAGATACTGTTGTATATTTAAAATGGAAGCTCACAGCTAAAGAGGCAATTTAAAATGTTGAGGTTTTATTGTTCCAGTTCAGTTAAGGTGGTTTAGCTGATTTACCACAACTCACGACTGTCCTTTGGCAAGAACGCAGGTGGAAGTACAATTACCCAACTATTAGAGTCGGATGTGACAACGCATGGTTTGTATTTCCCCGCATTTCTTTATCTAACTTTCCTTTTCTGTCTTCTACTCCTACTCATGTTTCCCTTTCTCCTTTTCTCTTCCACCACCTGTTCTTTCTGGCTCTCCCTCACTCTTGCTCTCTCTTGCTCTATCTGTATCTCTGTCTCTTTCTTCCAGGATGCCAGTTCTTCGTTTTTCCAGTTTGGGGCCTCCCTCCAGCAGGAGGCGCTGTTGATGCTTGCTATAATGGAGGAGTATGACTGGCACGTCTTCTCGGTGGTCACCACCAAGTTCCCAGGTTTCCAGGAGTTCATAGCCACCGTCCGTGTCACGGTGGACCACAGCTTTGTTCGTTGGGACCTTCAGAGCGTAGTGACGCTGGATGGCGTCGGTGAACCCGAGGACCGAGCCCACGTGCAGCTTAAACGCATCCAGTCGCCCGTCATCCTCCTCTACTGCTCCAAAGACGAAGCGGCATTGGTTATGGAGGAAGCCCGTTCGCTAGGGCTCACGGGGGCTGGCTTTGTGTGGATTGTTCCTAGTCTGACGACAGGAAATCTCGAACAAACCCCGGAAGCCTTTCCGACGGGGATGATATCTGTGGCGTACGATGAATGGGATTATCCCCTGGAGAAACGCGTGCAGGACGCTGTGGGAATTATCAGTTCTGCAGCCGCTACCATGTTCAGAGAGGAAGGTCGGATACCTGACGGAACGGCTAGCTGCTACGGCCAATCAGAGAAGCCGGAGGTGCCAGCAAATGCCCTGCGCAGGTAAGCACAGATTGCTTACGGTTGCTCGCATGAAAGTCTGTTTGCATAATGAAATGGACAAACATACACAAATATAGAGCTAAATGCTTCCATATGTGCTGTGCATTGATGGTTAATCTTTGAGATTACATGAACATTTACATGATAAAGCACACACTTTTTCAAATTCTGTAATCTCTACATATTTAAGCAGACGCTTCATGCTGTGTCTTTTGGCTCGCCTTTCTGTACTACAGCTTGGCCACCTACTTCTTTGGGCAAGCAGCTCCTTTTACACTGGCTAACAGTACTCTTTCTTGTAACTCAATCCAGCAAAGTGGCTAATATGGGTTTCCAGAGTATGTTATTCCGCTCTGCAATAGGTACCCTTAGAAATGAGAACAGTACTTAAAGAAATAAGAAGTACTTTTGACAAATGTGTCAAAATGATCTTCACTGTTTGAGTGGACTAAAAAAAGCAGTTTTATTGTTCATAAGTGACCCTTTCGTTGTAGTTGTCATGTTGAGATAACTTTGAACGAGTTATAGAGACAAACTTCCAGAGAATGTTTTTTTTTTTCAACTTATGCACCAGTCAGTCTATTGTCTGGATGCTTTTGACAGCTTTTTGGGGCAGAAGAGAGGCTAAAGTCATCATATTGGTTGTTTCGGAAGACAAATCGGGACAGGCGACGCACCAAGGGGTCAAGGTTTGGCTGGTTAGCATGGTCCAGTTAGCCCCTGATTGACTTGTAAACAATTGTGTCCAGAACTGTGTGGCTGCAAGCAAAGATGGCAGCATTCAAATCGTGTACTTCCAAGAAGACCGAGCAACTGGCATTGAAATGAATGCTAACGGACAGCTTTCTCCAGGCATTACAGATCTCCACGCACTGAAGACACAAACTCAGCACCCTTCGCAAAATACAAATTCATGCACATGCTAACCCGTAGTAAGTCGATTCTTGACAACATGTCAGCAAACAATGTGAAGGAAGGTCTTGAGATTTGCACAGAATGGGCAAAAAGAGCCAAACAATGTGGATGAGACAATGGATGAGCAGACGTGGGCAGTAGCTAGCTGCCACTTTGATGTTTTTTTATGTTGTTTTTGGCTTCCAATTCCCACTGCTTTGCCCTCCTCTTGCGCTTTTCCCCCTGGAAATCTCATTGGCTGTTTGTCATTGCTGCTTGGAGATGCACAAATGCACATATTTGACGGTTTGGCTAGATTTCAAACAAGTTTGGGAGTGTGTCACAAGTGCGCACATTATGAGCATCCATGATGGTGGATTAAAGGGATAGTTATGGCCCTTGAACATGGTAATTACATTGTTGTCTATGCAGGGTAAATAAGCTCTCGATTTCAGCAAAAATATCTTAATTTGTTTTTTTTCAAAGATGAACAAAGGTCTTACAGGTTTGGCACGACATGAGGGTGAGTAATTAATGACTGAATTTGAATTTTTTGGGTGAAATATCCCTTTAAAACACAAAGGGGTGATAAGCAAGTTGTGTGCACTAAACTTAAAAGCCAGCAAAACATAAAGGTCAATAAAAAAATGAAATAGTGAAAAAAAAAACTCCATAAACAATCAACAAGCAATATATCAATATCTAAAAATGTTTTTATTAAAGAGTATACAGTTTTTGCAATTTCTGGAGTCACAAAATCAATCATAGGGACATGCAGTATATCAGCTTCTGTTAAAGGGGTCCTGTTATGCTCTTTTACAAAGTCTTGATTTTGTTTTGAGGGTGTACTAGAACATGCTCTCATGCTTGGCGGTTTGAAAACTGCAGTATTTTTCACATAATTTACATTATTACAATACCTTTCTCCCCAGCCTGACACAAATGGCTCGATTAGTTCTGGGTTTGATGAAGGCCCGTCTTACGAAAAACAAAATATGTTGTGATTGGTTAGCTGTTGGTTAGCTGGCGAACAGCTCAGCAGTGTTTTAATACTGCCACGCCCCTTGCCAAAGCAGCGAGTTCTGTGTACAACTGTTAGCGCATGGATATTTTTCTTGCAAAAACGCATCAGTTCGCTACAGGAGGCCTTTATTGACACCCCCCCCCCCCCCCGGGGTTCCAGAGGCTAAATATTATGTTATTGGGGTCGCTTCAAACCAACGGACATGGAAAACAACCCGCAGCGACAGTGTTAAAGTAGCCCAATTTTGGCAACACTGCCCCCCCCGGAGCCGTGTGAGGCACTTTTTATTATTTACATACTTAGTTACATTTTCAGTGTAAGTCATTAAAAAAAGCAGCTACAGAAAACAAGCAAAGAACATCATCACTGATTAGCCTAGCCTAGTCTAGTGCAAGTTTATGCATTTTAAAAAAACACTTGCGTTATAAGTGAAGCTATGCTGTATGAATAAATCTAAAATACCATACATGACTGCGGCACGTGACTCCGACATGGCCACCGGATTCAAAAAGTGAAAAAGCATAATAGGACCCCTTTTATAAAAACAAGCATCTTTTTCATAATTACAGCAGAAATATTGAAAATATTTATATATTTAATATTTAATATTATACCACTGCTCTAGTCTCTAGATATTGTAAAAGTGTGTAACTTATATAACATACACATAAAATGATGTAATATTTACTTCAACACTTCCTGTGGGTTCTTAAAATTTCTAAAATTACATTTTTCAAGTCCTAAATATCTTCAATGGTATAACAAAAGTCTTAATTATAATTTTAGACGGTCTTACATTTGAGGGATGGAAAAACAGAAATTGCAGTTCATTTTAATGTGATTATTAAACTTCAAAAGACTTTGACTTAATTGAATGTGAATGCTGCATGTACAAACGCAGCACTGCGGATGTGGATTCTACAGGCTTTTGGTTCCACAGCAGTTCACAATCAATGAATGCTGCACATTTATGCCATTTGATAGCTTATAATCTACTTTTGATAAATCATGACAATATGAGAGTGCATATTTAATCTTTCTCATCTTTTTAAATGAGCGGCTGGCAGTAGTAAATCATAGACATTTCAAAACAAGAGTCTTGGTTTATTTCAGGCTCGTTTATAATTAAAGGGGAAGAAAATACTTCCTATTATTGTATTTTAGTGTGATTTAGTATGATGATCTTCTTTGTAGCTGTGTGTATGTGTAAGATGCTTTGTATTTGTTTTTAGGGTGACTTTTTAACATTCTGTCAGGGGTCTACAGATGAAAAATTGCTTTTTGGCTAATTCTGGCACATTTACAGCCATGTAATGTGCATTGCCCCTGTAAAAAAAAAAAAAAAAAAAAAGGTGACTAAGAACATTATTTAACAAATGTATAAAAATACCTTTCTATTATTACCTTTATCAGCAAACTTTAGTATCTGTTGACCTCTACTTCATATGTATTGAGATATTGATGCATAAACTAATTTCTACATCAGTGTATACTGAATATATTTTTTTGTATTTTAAACTTGCAGTTACTCAGTTTTACTTATAAGCTGTATTTAGTTCTTATTGAATGTGTACCAAAGCCTGTTTAATTAAGTAAAAGAATATGAAATACGTGATTGATTTGATTTAAAGATTGTTTGGGCTTGTTCTAGTTTGGACAAACTGTATTGATTTTATTTGTGTGATTTATTTGATTTTTTTTTTTTTTTAAACTCTGCAGATACCCTTTATTTACTGTCGCTTAAATAATTTTTCTTGGCTTTTAGGTCTCTAAATATTTTTCTTTTCTGGGTCTCAGCTTACTAAGCAGTGACAAACAAGGAGTTTTTTCTGGCAACACATTTTCTTGCTCCATTTGAGAGGTGCTGGATATTTAAAGAAGCACAAAGATTGCTATTTTGGATCCCATTTAATTCCTCCTGTCCAATTCCTTTTATATCTCAATGATTGGATTGGTTTTCAGTTCCGTTCTGAGCTGCGAGAGCAACCTTGTGATGTCTACATCGGCCAGGAAGACGTCCGTATCGCACACGGTAGTCGGAAACAGAATCTACTGTTAGTTTAGATTGCGAAGGCACTTGCTGTGGCTGTTTTTTCAGAATGCACAGTTATCAGGAGTTGCCATGGGTTACCATCAGTAGCTGTTTGCAGTGTTGGTATCCGTCTGCTCCGAGTAGGTGTTCCTTTTGATCTCTCCCTCGTTGCTAAGGCTGTCTGTATCTGGGACACTGCAGACTCTTCAATGTGGGAACATTTTGTATGACGCCACCATCCACAGAGCTAGAATTAACCTTCGAAATGCCTCCAAGAAAGATGGATAGATGCGTTGTGTTACAGCAAAGTATACAAATATAGTATAGTGTGAGCAGCGGTATTTTACATAACAGAGAATGATCATAAAAGAGAATTAGATGTGGTGTTGTAATCAAAAACATTTGGTAAGATGTCAGTGAAAGTTGTGGAGTATGAAACAGTTGGCTGTATATCTTAAAGCAGTCATACATATACATATAGACACAAACCAAAAATACTGCATCTAAGTAGCAGGTGTAGTTCTGGCCTTTGTCCTTCTGTCTGCCCAGAGGCTAAACCCCGTTTCTGACAAATGTACTGTATGTGTTGTCTTAATTAAGTCTGTTACTTCCCTTCCGCACACATGCACATGTATACATACAGCTGCCCTCAAACACTAATGCCAGCAATTAGTCCCTATATTACAGACTGTCATATGTTGTTAGTAGAAATATGCTGATATAGAAGCTTTGGTCAGTACAGATTAGTCTGAAATTATTTAATATCACACAAGCAAGTAAGTGCTATTGTTCTGAATATCCAATCTTATATTATAAAAGTTTGCACTTTTCAGTGTTTGTATCACTTACATGCTTGTCTGTGTTTGTGCTTTCCGGATAGACTGTCTATGCATTAGTGCTGTAGATTTTTCAGTAGCAGTAAAATATGATTTGTTCAAAAACATTGATTAATTTTGGAATGAAACAAGGAACTGTCTTTACGAGTGAATCACTAATTCATTCATTCAAGTGATTTGTTCAAAACCACTGATTCATTCAGGAATGAAGCAAGTGGCAGTTTTTATACACCTTATTTTTCCCATAAGAGCGGGCACAGCCGTTTGTAAATTTTATGGGTCAGGCTTCCAGTCTCATCCGCGTCTAGCTATTTTTAGCTGTACAAAACAGCTCGTTTTGCTGCTTGATATTGCAAATTGGTGTGTCTTACCATGTTATTTTAATGTATTATCTGAATTATGAACACACTGGTTAGTGCAAACAGTTTTACCGTTTACTGTATGTTGTTATTCTTCTCGTTATTTCCCGAAAGCGGCTAATGGACTGGGCGTCTTCCACGTTTAAGAATAAGGTGGATATGTGAATCATTGAATCTTTCACTGAATCATTTTAAAACTTTAAAAAAAAAAAAAAAAGAATCATTGACTCAAGTGATTCATTAAAAATAAAAGCCCTCCGCAGTGTTGCTTGGACTAGGGTTGTCATGATACCAACATTTCAACATTAGAAGAAAAAACATGTATTTATGTATGCATGTACAAAATTATAAAATTATTAATTAATGATCTGTAAAATATAATTAAATAAATAAACGTGTGTGTGTGTGTGTATATATATATATATATATATATAGTAGGTATAAAGATATAAATACAAAGTATATAAAGTCTTTATATACTTTTTTAGCAATTAATAAACACAGACAAAAATGTTTTTTAAATGCTTTTAAATTATTTTATTGCCATATCGGTTTTGACAATGTCTGATATCATTAACCATAAAAATGCTTAATATCGGCTCTGATAATCAGCAAGGCCGAAAATCGATCAACCCCTAGTTAATTTTCTAATAAACTTCATAATTGTTATGTTACGTGCTAAGTTTTCATTTATAATTATGTTGTAATTGTCATTGGCTATATTTTCCAATTTTAGTAATCTGTGTCTGCAAAATCTAATATCGGTCGTTCTCTTCCCATTATTATTACATAATCTAAAGCTCCCTGTTTTTTGTGATGTTATGAATTTTAGAATGTGATGAATTGACCCTTCGCAAAAACCTGCCCTCCTTAGTTGCTGTTGCCATGTCCGACAAACAATGCCGCTCTCACGCTACACATCTCACATTGTCACGCAGTGAAAAATACATCGCGGAACAGAGAGGAATCTGACAACAAGGTCTGAGCTTTAAAATGAGCAGAAAGACGTCAATACACACAATGTTTCAAGTTTAAGTCCACCGAAGTTAATCTACTCTCCTAATTTGTTTGTAGGACAGAATGGCGGATTCAGCGTTCTGATTGGTCAGATCGCCTGTCAGTCAAGCTGTTTGCAAAGGGTCTATAGGAATTTAGTCTACTTTTTTAATATATCTGACATTTAACCTTTTAAGTCTTTACTATATATACAAACAGAAGTCGTTGCATCACACCTCATTTTGGTATTGCCATGTTGTTCTTAATAATCAGATATCGGCTCATATACATATTTCTGTATAGTTTTGCAAATCATTAGTCAAAACGTTGATACAGTTACCGTTATTTTATGCATCCCTAGTTGTTGAGGTTAACTTTAGTTACTTAGAGAGTTCTGTAAGTTCTGTCTGTGTTTGTGTTTATCTGACTGTTGTTGTGAGCCCAACACAAACCTGCTGTATCTGCTCAAGCGCAAACACAGCAGCTCCTTTCATAAGCACCTCTTGTAACATTATCACCTTTACACAGAAGTCGCTGCCACGAGGCTGACAAGTCTCATGTTTTAAGCGTTTGAGTGATTTCACAGCCTAAGGCAAAAGTGTCTGCCTTTTGTTTTGCCAGAGTTGTGGCAACTCCTTTACTCCAAATTATTCACAGTCTGACACATTAACTGTTAATGGCATCGATTATCATCTGCTCATCTAGAGCGCTGCTGTTTGGTTTTCGTTTTTTTTCCCCCCTTGCTTAGTTTTAATGTAGTCACACATACTGTACAGATTTTTAAGTCGACTTCATCTGGGGGTATTTTCAACGCTTGATATACTTTTTAAACATTAAACACCTTAGCGGTGTGAGCCCTGTATTATGGGAACTCGAATCTGTTTTCCATCAGACATTTTCCTCCATGCTTACTGTCCTTTGATTCTGGACTTGTTTACTTGCCTCGCTTGTAGGCAAGGCAGGATCTTTGAAAATCGATTCTGAAGCATTATGTTGTAGCTTTCCCTCGTTGTTGACCTCCTATTTATTGTCTTTTGGCACACAAAACAACATAATAACTGCTGGGCCAGTTCTTATTGGTTGCATTGGATATGTCAGCCTGGGTATTATTACTGACAAACCTGTGTTTACTTACATAGTTTATCCAGTTAATAATTTGTCATTTTTTGTGTTTATGATCTGACAGATTCTTAGTTTTGCTATTTAGAAAATTTCTTCTTATGAACAATACTTCTACAGCATTTAGTAATCTTAGTTAGTTAATTTCAGCATTTACTAAGGCATTATTAAAATCAAAAGTTGTGCTTGTTAATTCACTGTGAATTAACATAAACAAATGATGAACAACTGTATTTTCATTAACTAACATTAACAAAAATGTATAAATACTGTTGCATTGTTCATTGTTTGTTAGTTAATACATTAATTAAAATTAACTAATGAAACCTTATTATAAAGGGTTACTGAAATTTCCTCTTTTGTAAATCCTCCTCCGTCTTGTGTCTTTTGATGTTCAATTACTCACATTTTAACATATTTACAGACTAGATTATTTATAGACGTTTTAACACAGATGATGTTGTATTCCTACTTTGTGATTGGCCTGTCATAATTATTACATAAATGCAGGATCATGATTATTTGTGATTACCACAAATGTTATATGTTTTAAATTTAAAAGCTTCAACATGCATTGTGAACATAGAGTGCTCCAGTATTATTGAAAATTTATATAATAGCATTTTTTTTTTTATGTTAGCATGAAAAGTCAATGAAACACCATTAAACAGAAGACACAAACCACTTTTCTCTATTTCTATAGAGATGAGAGAATGAAGAAAATGTTGAAAAGACTATCATAAAATATACACAGGAATGTAAAGGTCTTCTTTCATGTGAAATTATGGCTCATGGGGTTAATTGGCCTGCCTTAAAGGACAGAATTTATTACTACTGCCTAATAAAAATAAATATTACGGAATTTATTTTATTTTATTTGATTTAACTTGATTTTATTTTATTTTATTTTATTTTACTTTATTTCCCAGGTGCAATATTTGTATTACAAAGCCTTATATATTATTCAAGGCTTCCAATTTCTGTGTAAACATGAAATGACTTGCGCTTCATCCGAACAAAAGGGTCTATTGCAATAATTTGTCACAGTGAGCCGGAATTTCACTATCGTTAGCGATCATGCGCTTTAGCCCAGCACTACCAAAGACCAGAGAAAGATTAATAGCATCCGTGGCTCCATGTGGAACTATCATCACTTAATATGCATTTAACTACATCTAATCTGTGACTAACATTTCACTGTTAATTGAGATCATGCATAAAGAGGCTCTGTGTACGGAAAGCCATTTGAAATGACATTTTATAAACCGCAAACGCTCACTGACATAATTAGTCATAAGCTTTCGATAATTTCAGGAAGACTATGGAAAATAAAGGTCACCCTACGTAGTGTCTAGTATATTATATTCTCCCCATCACTCTGTTTCTCAATCAGCGAGATTAGATGCACAGAAAGATGAAAGCTATGACAAAAATCAGTTTTCATTTTTGCGCTGTGAAATCTCTAATACATGAATAAAACACATTTACAAACAAACACGCACAACAGAAGCTGTGTTTGAGTAGCAGGTGTAGCTCTGACCCTGTTCTTTTCATTCCTGCCTGAAGCTAAATCCCATTTCCTAGTTATGTTCCTGTTTCTTAATTAAATTCCGAAGAGAGTTTGTGTGTGTTTGTGCCATCTGAGTAATGCACAGCTGAGCTAATCTTCACTGTGCGTTACATGGAGAAGGCAGAGATACAGTATTGAGCTTCTGTTATTCAGAGATGTCTGTGCATGAACAGGGTCTGGCGAAAGTGAGGATTAGTTCGCCCAAAAATGTAAATTCAGGCTTTATTTACTCACCCTCATGTCGAGCCAAACCTGTGTGACCGTCTTCCGTCTGATTCAGATGGGGACGTTTTGAATAACGGGACTGGTCGCTCATTTCCTTTCCAGTTTCAAAGGACTCGAAAGCACTGTAGAAGTGTGATATTAGTCGTCCATACAACTTGTGTACTCCATTCCGAGTCTTCTGAAGCCATGTGATAGCTTTGTGTATAGTAGTAATCTTCCCCTCCTGTGAACTGTTGAGTCAGACTGTTTTTGTGAACTGGATCAACATTTAATTGAAAAGATGCTGATTGTTTTTCAGGAGATTTAGGGCAGATGTCAAGAATTTTAATTTTCTTTTGTTTTCCATGGAAGACAGTACATTATATGGGTTTGGAATAACATGAGGGTGAGTAAAGAGCGGACTTTTTCTTTTTTAGAGAATGAATTCTGTAACCAAATCATCTTTTTACTTCATTGCAATTCATTAAATTGTGTGACAATTTTACTTTTAAGCACAGAAATAGTAAATTAAGAAGTTCATGGTTACATTGTTATAAAAAATAAATTAAAATATGATGTGTGTCTATTCAGTGGCTATACGTTACAGGATCTCACAACTCTAAAAACCATACAATGTTTGTAAGCTTAGAGTAAGTTTAGTACAATTTAATGATTAAGTAGTGAATTATTCAAAAAAAGATTACTTTATCTTAGTGTTAGTTTAGTGTTATTTATATATGAATACAGTATTTATCAATGTTTTTAATTAGATTTTATTTTTATATTGTCGATTTTAATTTAAATATGTTTTAGTCATTTTGTTATGTGCTTTTGTCATTTTAAGTATTTCTAGTTAGCTTTAATTTATTTCTATTTCACTTTTAGTCATTTTAGTACTTCAGGTTATTTCAGATAGTTGCCAAGGTTTTTATTTTTTTTTTGTACTTCTAAGATTTTATTTTATTTTATTTTATTTTATTTTATTTTATTTTATTTTATTTTATTTTATTTTATTTTATTTTATTTTCAGTAATTTAAATGGTTTTAGTTTACAATAAAAACACTGGATTCATTTGGGGGATTTTCTCAGCAAATATGCTATATAGTTCATTTAATTACTTAAATGATTAGTTCACTTCCAGAATAAAAATTTCCTGATAATCTACTCACCCCCATGTCATCCAAGATGTTCATGTCTTTCTTTCTTTAGTCGAAAAGAAATTAAGAATTTTAAGATTCTATTTTATTTTATTAGCTTCAATGAAAATTATTTTCAGTAATTTAAATGGTTTTAGTTTAAAATAAAAACACTGGTTTCATTTAGGGGCTTTTATCAGCAAATATGCAATTAATTTAGTTCTTTTGATTACTTAAATGATTAGTTCACTTCCAGAATAAAAAGTTTCATCCCCATGTCATCCAAGATGTTAATGTCTTTCTTTCTTCAGTCGAAAAGAAATGAAGGATTTTCAAGAAAACATTCCAGGATTTTTCTCCATATAGTGGACTTTAATGGGAGCCAAAAGGTTGAATGTCCAAATTGTAGTTTTAATGCAGCTTCAAAGGGGTCTACATAATTCCAGCCAAGGAATAAAAATCTTGTCTAGCAAAACAATCAGCTATTTTGAAAAAAAAAAAAAAAAATAGAATTATATACTTTTAAACCACAAATGCTTGTCTTGCACTACCCCTGCAATGCACATCCGTGCCTTCACGCATTGTGTAATCACATTGGAAAAACTCCATCTCATTTTCTCCTTCAGCTTTAAAATCATCCAACATTGCTGTTTTACCTTTTTTATGTAAAGGGTGTTTGACTTTTTTGCACGGTCACTTTGTAAACACTGGGTCGGTACTTGCGGACACTCATGACCTTTTCAACGTGATTACATACGTAATGATTCGTGTGTGATTACATGCGTGAGGTCGAGCTAGTGTAAGATGAGCATTTGTGGTTAAAAAGTATATCAACTTTTCTTTTTTTAGAAAATGTCAGATCGTTTCACTAGATAAGACCCTTTTCCCTTGGCTGGGAATGTGTAGGACGCTTTGAAGCTGCATTGAAACTGCAACTTGGACCTTTCACTCACTGATCTCCATTGAAGTCCACTATATGGGGAAAAATCCTGGAATGTTTTTCACAAAAACCTTAATTTCTTTTCGATTGAAGAAAGAAAGATGTGAACATCTTGGATGACATGGGGGTGAGTAAATTATCAGGAATTTTTTATTCTGGAAGTGAACTAATCCTTTAAACAGCACAAAATAAAAAATAAAAAATTGACAACTTTCAAAAAAATAAATAAAATAAAACTAAATATGTTGGTGGAGAATATGAACAGGTACAACTGGATTATACCTGTGAGTCATTTTAACCTTTCCTAGATAAACAAAAATGTCACGGTTACGGGATAATTATTCAGGTTGTTAATCTAAAGGACAGCTGTGAAAATGAAGACTAAAGAGCATTCTAAATATGTCAGCGATAATGTTAGACAAATGCTTCAGGAAAAGGTTACAAAACAATGTCCAAATCTTTGGATGTCCCAGCAGTGCTGGTTCAATTATGAGGAAGTGGAAACTACCACAAACCCCCCAGACGCCATCGAGAAAAGGTCATCCCTCAAAACTCTGCACAAACAAGCAGATTTGTAAGAGAGGCCAGTGATCGCTTTGAAAGAGTTAGAGTTCAGCAGTTGAGAAGAAAGTAAAATATGATCAAAAGAATGAGCAGTCAAGCATTATCATAACGCCATATGGTAGGTGATGTAGCAAAAGAAACCACTTGGTCAGATTTAACTAGAATAAGGTGTTTTTAGATAATGTTCCCTATTGTTTCTAGGGAACATTTCAGGAAAAATTATTTAAAGGAAAGGTTCACCCAAACATGAAAATTCTGTCATTTTTGACTTACCTTCATGTTTTTCCAAACCTGCAACTTTTTTTTTTTTTTTTTTTTTTTTTTTTCAATCAAACACAACATTAGGGCTTTGAAAGGGGTTGGGGTCTGTGAAGCTCCTGTCAAGAAGCACTATGAAAAGAGTCCATGCAGAGAAGAAGATTTATGAGTGAATAACAGTTTGGTGTAAATTGGGTTATGGAATGGATGAAAAACATGCTGAAGATACAAGAGAATCTGCTTCTGAAATAAAAAAGCCAGTTATTGATCACAAAAATAGCATCAGATTTAAAAGGTTAGTTCACCCAAAAATTACAATTCTGTCATCAATTACTCACCCTCATGTCGTTCCAAACCGTAAGACCTTCGTTCATGTTCGGAACACAAATTAAGATATTTTTGATGAAATCCCAGAGCTTTCTGACCCTGCATAGAGAGCAACGAAACTACCATGTTCAAGGCACAGAAAGATGGTAAGAAAGTCATTAAAATAGTCATGAAAGCACATCAAATAATCAAATAGAAGGATAAAATTAAGCATAAAATTATGGTTGAACGACTGATGTCACATGGACTATTTTAATAATGTCCTTACTACCTTTTTGGGTCTTGAATGTGTCAGTTATGTTGCTGTCTATGAAGAGTCAGAAAGCTCTCGAATTTCATCAAAAATGTCTTAATTTTTTTTTTGGAACGACATGAGGGTAAGTAAATAATGACAAATTTTTCATTTTAGGTTGAACTGTCACTTTAAAAACATAAAGGTGAATTTCTAGACAACATCAAAATGTGAAAAAGTTTGCAAAAAGCACAAATGTCATCCTGTTAACCTGAAAACCTAGAACAAATCTGCCGAATTAAATTAAAGGGGTGCTATTATGCTTTTTCACTTTTTGAACTTTAGTCAGTGTGTGGTGTGTATCTTTGGGCATAAAAAAGATCTACAAAGTTACAAATCTCAAAGTCCACTCCAAAAGGAAATATTACGTTTTTTTAAAAATCTCTTAAGAACTACAACAAACGGCTTCTTTAGATTACAACGTTTCTTTTACGCATGCAATGATGTCACAGCGCGGTACATTAGAATATCATTAAAATAAATCCCGCCCACAGGAATTCGAATTGTTGGGGGGTGTGTAGGGACGAGGTGGAGGATTAGCCTAACTTTAGCGTTGCAGCGCAGAGAACCGGTATATAAACAAGCATTGACTAGAGTGGCCGCTTCAGAGCAGTAACGCGCCACAGACGTGTGCAGTACAGGGGGTCGAAACACATGCCGAAGCC
The DNA here is from genome assembly GCA_036247105.1 of Cirrhinus mrigala. Lineage (NCBI taxonomy): Eukaryota > Metazoa > Chordata > Actinopteri > Cypriniformes > Cyprinidae > Cirrhinus > Cirrhinus mrigala. Next base: position 34,317,105 of record CM070007.1, read on the forward strand.
GCGATCTACTCGGATTGCCAGGTCGGAGCCGTAACGCACCGCAGATGTGTGCAGTGTGTGGTAAGAGATTTATTCATCATACAGTGCAGATAGCTTCACTTATAACGTGAGTGTTTTTTAAAATGCATAAACTTGCACTAGAATAGGCTAGGCTAATCAGTCATGATGTTCTTTGATAATGTTAGGCTGCTTTTAGCCTTATGAATGGCAATGAAACGAATTATGTAAATAATTAAATACATTAGCACGATAATATCATGTATTGGTGATCTCATAGGCTGACAAAAGGACCCAACACTACTGTAGCGTATTATTTACTCACCCTGCATGCATCCTAGGTGTATATGACTTCCCTCTTTCAGACGAATGCAATCTGAGTTATATTAAAATTTATCCTGGCACACCCAAGCTTTAGAACGGCATAGACAGGTGTTTCTCCTCATCAGTCCAAAACAAGTCCAATAATATGCATCCATCCATAATAAAAAGTGTCTCGCGCGGCTCCGGGGGGTTAATAAAGGCCTCCTGTAGCGAATCGATGCATTTTTGTAAGAAAAATATCCATATTTAAAACGTAAGAATCACTTTAATCTAGCTTGCGCTGACAGTTGTGCACAGAACTTGTTCGTTTGACAAGGGGCATGGCAGTACTGAAACACTGTCTAAGCCGTTTGCCAGTTGCAACGCAGTGGGACAGCTAACCAGTCACAACACATTCCGTTTTTCGGAAGGCAGGCCTTCGTTAAACCTGGAACTAATCGAGCCTTTTGTGCCAGGCTGGGAGAAATTTATTGTAGTAATGCAGGTAATGTTAAAAAATAATGCGTTTTTCGAACCACCAAGCATTAAAGCATGTTCTAGTACACCCTCAAAACAAAATCAAGATTTTGTAAAAGAGCAAAATAGGACCTCTTTAAAGGGCAAATTAACACTTGTAGAGTGTGTGAAGCTCATACATACACACCCAAACAGTGTCTTTGCAGAAAACGGTGCATCTACCAAATATTAAATTGTGGAGCCTGAATACTTTAAACTGTTATTGCTGTTGATGTTCAGAATGCTTCTAACATTGCACATTAAAATAATGTAGAGTTTTAATGCATTGAAAGATGGAAAAAAACAATGCATAATTTGTCCATTTAAAATGAATTAGTTGATGGTCTAAATGCATTTGCAAGACTTTGTGTTTGTGTTTGCTGGCTCATTTAATTTGGGGTTTTGGCTACGAAAACGCAGAACTGGGATAGATTGATTTGTCAAACTCATTTAAGATTACAAAGGCAATTTAATGTCTTGCGAAAATAGATAAAGACACCTAATGGCGTTCAATCAGGCGTTATTTTATATTGTTTACCTTAGAGCTTTTCACTTATATTTTATTGAAGGACTTATATTCCACTCCCAAAGACCACTTAAAAGAATGAAAGCACAATATGATAGACAGACAGACCAAAAAGTAAACCTTAAAGCATGTCGTAGCTCTGATATTTAACTGTTTGGGGTTTTTGTGTCTGTGTGTGTTGCAGGTATATGATGGGAGTCAATTTAGGGGGTAGAGATCATTCGTTCATGGACGATGGCTACCAAGTCAATCCCAAACTGGTTGTCATTGTTCTGAACACGGAGAGGGAATGGGAGAAGGTAAGAGCCTTTAATCTTCATATCCTTCCCGAATCTTCATTTTCTTCGATTAGCTTTGCCTGTAAGGGGATTCTGGAACCATAACAATCAATATTCTGTTTACTAGCTCAAAGCCTTTTTGTGACTGTGACTGAAAACGCACTGGACTTTGCTATTAGAGAAAAAGAACATTTCATTTGTACTTCCCATTTCACAGCCTGGGGTTTTTTCATGCACATGACTCAAAATATTGTTTACTTAGTCATAAAGAGTCAAAATAGCCCTTATTAAGGCGCTGGCTTCACAACTGGTCTATTGTAAAAATACCTCCAGCTGTAAATTGGAGAAGAGTGCACATGCGTCTTCATCCAATTCGATTATTGCCCTTTTCCATTTCTCTCTCCATTTTGGCTATTAACACTAATAATTTGCATGTTTTTTATGTACAGAAATCTATTCTCTGTCTTTGCTCCCTTTCTCTAATTAGCTTTACATGTTCTCCTATTCTATCTTGGCGCTTCACACACTCGTTTTCGTAATCGTTTGCTCACTCATGCGTTCTTTTAATGAGTTGTTATTTCTCTGAGGTGTGTTGGATGCTGTGTGTTTTGACAGTGCCCTGCAGTGTGTGTGAAGGCACACACACTCGCATTAAAACCCTGCAGTGATTGTGTGAATAGTGTGACACTAATCATTTCTCACTGCAGCGGGGCTAGAACAGGGTGTGAGCCGATCGTGTTATCGGAGCTTATAGACGAACACACGCACTTGACAGAACATAACTATTGTATGAAGAGTGCATTGCACAAACGTGGGGTAAACTTGACACATTTTGTTGTTACACAGGTAGCTGACATGGCAGCAACAAAAATGCACACACACTTGGCGGAAGACATAACTATTGCACAGGGTGCTGTGCACATACATGGGGTAAATGGCATTTCCAGCAGCAACAGCAGTATCTCGCAATATGCCATGCTGTCTGAAACTACTTTAAACAGCTTTTTTCTTTTGTAAATAGTACACATGCAGGATTATTTAAATTTGTGATTCCTTAAAGGTTTTGTATTGAGGACCCCAATATTATTTTGGACATCAAGTTGCGGCTAAAATTGTTTATTGTACAAAAGTAACATTACACATTGATTAATATTAGCATGAACCGCACAGGCCAAACAATGTGCGAAATTATTAACATGACATAGGCTGAATGGGAAAACTGAGAATTTTGCTAATGCATAAACAGCAGAACAGCTGTGATTTACCAGCCTGACACATTCAGAACAAATAGCAGGCCAAATATAATATTAGTATTAGTCATATTATTATAAGTGTCAGATGAATTTGCAGCAAAACACCATAAAGTTCGATTAGACAGCCTTTAATGTAAACAACAAAAGATATGGGAAGCATTTTCTCCTCTGTTTTAAAACTTAATAAGCACATTTGTTTTCTGTCCTGACTGTGCACATTTGTAGGTTGGGTTAGTGTTTTACTGTTTGCATTTTGCTTTTTTTCCCCTTGCTGCCAGTAAAACCCCATCAAATAAGGCCTGCAAACATTTCTAGGCCACAAACCACCAGTCGAGAATTACACATTAAATGCACTGCAAAAATTTATGACAATATAAAATATATTAATATAAAAAAAAACAAATAAATATAAAAAAAACTGTAATATGCACACTGCTGTTCAAAAGTTTGGGATCAGTAATGTTTTTATTGTTTTTTAAAAGAAGACTTTTCAGCTCATCAAGGATGTGTTTGTTTAATTAAAAATACAGTTTGTTTAATTAAAAATTGTTTAATTAAAAATTGTAGATGTTAAAAACATTTTAAAAGAGAGCAAAGGAGATGACAGAATAAGGAAGACTGCAGGAAGGATGGACCTGGGTCCCAGTCTTTGAATGTGATTTATTTGCTTACTGGATAAAATATACAGTGTTTCTCTAATAACATTTCTTAGCTTTGCTTTGAAGAGCGGAAAATCACATTTTCATCCCCAAACTTATAATAATAATGGAGGCCACTTTAGAAGAACCTTCAAGCGTTATTTATTTGTGAGCCAATGTTTGTTTGTGTATGTCTACAGATGGGACGATGGGAAAACCACACATTGAAATTGAAGTTTCCAGTTTGGCCCCGTTATAACTCATTTGGAGACATGGACGCTGATGAGAACCACTTGAGCATTGTGACTCTTGAGGAAAGACCCTTTGTTATAGTGGACGATGTGGACATTCTTACTGGCACTTGTATGCGTAACTCCGTACCTTGCAGGAAACACATTAAAGAGTGAGTTTTGTTTTGATTATTTAACTATAGCAGCTAATACAAGTTTTGAATAAACTAGTAGGATCCGCAGGTGTTATACATCCTATCTTAACCTTTAGCATGAGAGCTTTCTTTTCCTGGGTAATACAGAAATAATTGTGCAGTCTCTAATGTGGTTATGAACTTTTGTGTGTGTTAAATTTAGAACTTATTAGATTGAGTTATCTGCAGTCTTTCTCAGTATCAGCTGTTTTCTATATTGCTGTGCCTGTATATGCTGCAGTAATACCACGGAGGGCTCCTATATCAAGCAGTGCTGCAAGGGCTTTTGTATAGACATCCTGAAGAAGATTGCCAGAAATGTAAAGTTCACCTATGATCTGTACCTGGTCACAAATGGCAAACATGGCAAGAAGATCAATAATGTGTGGAACGGCATGGTGGGGGAGGTTAGTCACTTCAACCTAATGAGTGAATCATCACTATCTATCTATCTATCTATCTATCTATCTATCTATCTATCTATCTATCTATCTATCTATCTATCTATCTATCTATCTATCTATCTATCTATCTATCTATCTATCTATCTATCTATCTATCTATCATTCTATCGTTCTATCTATCGTTCTATTTATCGTTCTATCGTTCTGTCTTTCCGCCCGCCTGTCTGTCTATCTATCTGTCTGTTTGTCGTTCTATCGTTTTATCAATCTTTTGTTCTTTGTCTGTCTATCTATCTATCTATCTATCTATCTATCTATCTATCTATCTATCTATCTATCTTTCTGCCCGTCTATCTGTCTGTCTGTTTGTCGTTCTATCGTTTTATCAATCTTTTGTTCTTTGTCTGTCTATCTATCTATCTATCTATCTATCTATCTATCTTTCTGCCCGTCTATCTGTCTGTCTGTTTGTCGTTCTATCGTTTTTATTAATCTTTTGTTCTTTGTCTATTGTTCTATTTCTCCATCTATCTATCTATCCATCTGTCTATCTGTCTATCTATCTATCTATCTGTCTGTCTGTCTGTCTGTCTGTCTGTCTATCTATTGTTCTGTCGTTCTATCTATCGTTCTGTCTTTCTGCCCGCCTGTTTGTCTGTCTGTCTATCTATCTATCTGTCTGTCTGTCTGTCTGTTTGTTTGTCGTTCTATCGTTTTATCAATCTTTTGTTCTTTATCTATCTATCTATCTATCTATCTATCTATCTATCTATCTATCTATCTATCTATCTGTCTGTCTGTCTGTCTGTCTGTTTGTCGTTCTATCGTTTTATCAATCTTTTGTTCTTTGTCTGTCTGTCTGTCTATCTATCTATCTATCTATCTTATCTATCTATCTATCTGGCTGGCTGGCTGTCTGTCTGTCTGTCTATTTTTCGTTCTATCATTCTATCTATCGTTCTGTCTTTTCGCCCGCCTATCTGTCTATCTATCTATCTATCGTTCTGTCATTCTATTGTTCTATCTATATATCGTTATATCTTTCCGCCCATCTGTCTGTCTCTCTGTCCGTCTATCTATCTATCTATCGATCTATCTATCTATCTATCCATACTTGTCTTCCATTTTATATATATATATATATATATATATATATACACACATACACTGTCTATATATATTTCACTGTTTTATTCAGTGTGTTTTCTGTTTCTTGAGGTGTTTTGTTTTCCCTGCGCTGTAGGTAGTCTATAAAAAGGCTGTAATGGCTGTGGGCTCACTGACCATAAATGAAGAGCGGTCAGAGGTCATAGACTTCTCTGTCCCATTTGTTGAGACAGGCATCAGCGTGATGGTGTCGCGTAGCAATGGAACGGTGTCGCCCTCTGCGTTTCTAGGTAATAGATGAAATAATATCTTTGAAATCCCTCTGGAACCAGTGTGTTTTTTTTATCCCTGCCTTCCCTCATGCATTTTCTCTATTCTCTCTCCTCCCTCAGAACCCTTCAGTGCTTCAGTGTGGGTTATGATGTTTGTCATGTTACTCATCGTCACAGCAATCGCTGTTTTCCTCTTTGAATTCATCAGTCCACTCGGTTTCAATAGAAACCTGGCACAGGGCAAAGGTATGATACACAACCTCAACCACACAATCAACCAACGTCTGCTTTGAAGCAGCCAGAATACGTAGTTAAAATTTTAAAATCCAAACATTAAAAATTTAAACAATAGGCACCTAGAGTAACCTGCAGATTCACTAAGCTCTTATGACTTCCCACTTACTCCTAACTCCTACTCAATAACTTTCCCTCTTTCTTGCATTTTTATAGACCCTCATGGACCCTCCTTCACCATTGGTAAGGCTATATGGCTGCTGTGGGGTCTGGTGTTCAACAACTCGGTCCCAGTACAGAACCCCAGGGGCACTACTAGTAAATTTATTGTGTCCGTATGGGCCTTTTTCGCTGTGATCTTCCTGGCCAGCTACACTGCCAACTTAGCTGCCTTTATGATCCAAGAGGAGTTTGTGGACCAAGTCACAGGCCTTAGTGACAGAAAGGTAATTTTTTGTGTATTATGAAATACAGTGAGCTGTCTTCTGCCTCTCTAACCTGTATGTATATCTATACCTGTAACTGTATGTTAGGAAAGAACTAAAATGTTATGATTTTATGTCTCTTATGTGAGAAATATGTCTCACCAAGGCTTAGAATTAGTCATAGTCTTTTAAATTAGTCTTAGTCTCAGTCCTGTGTCAAATGTACTTTTTAGTACATCATATTTAACCTTGTTCTGTTTTTTAGTTGAATTTTAGTCAACTAAATGCCTGAGCATTTTAGTCTAATTTTAGTCAATGAAAATTATGAATGAAATGAAGTAATGCTTGTTTTCATTTGAGAAATTTATTTTTTTGCATTTCAGGCACTTTAACTAATAAGCACAAATCAACAGTGTGGACTCATACACATGGCATATTTTACCTCATCTATTGTACTGATTTATTAAAGGCTATTTTTTATATAAATTAGTTTGTTTCAAAGACTTATGCACTCTCTGTCTCTCTTATGAAAATGGGTAAATCTAACAAAAAATATTGTAACAGTGAAATTCCTCATAGTAATCCCAATAATTCCAAATTGCAGAAATGTTCCTCTATCAAAACAACAATGGTTGAGTAAGTGATCGAGATCTTATGACAGAACACAGACTGGTTGAATGACTTTTATTTAAGTCGAACATCTCACATGGAGATCACTAAGCTCCAGCTTACTTTTTTGTCTGCAATTTTTGCTCTTTGTCGGGCTTCCACAACAAAGAGCAAGTGCATGTGTATGGTTGCCAGATTGCAAAAATAAGCAAAATACCAGGCAGAAAATGTACCCTTTTAATAGAGAAGCTGATTTGGGGATTTGAGCTTGATATCTAGCAACCGCACACATGAAAGCTCACATAGTAGAGACGTGCACAGCAGTCTGCAATAATATTTTGTCTCCTTTTTTTGATGAAAACAAAAAGAGATTTTGGTCAAGTTCTATTTTTTAAAATACATTTTTGTCTTGTTTTTTATTGTATGTGGATAGAGTCATAGATATCATTTATTGACCTTATTGTCATCTCGTCACAGTCTCGTTTTAGCCTTGGGAAAAAAAAACCTGTCATCGTCAACATTTTTCATCATATTTTCCATTATCAAAATGAACACTAATCAAAAACAGTAAAAATGTGAAAGGTTGTTATTGTTTTCCATTTTAATACATTTTAATGTGATACATTTCTGTGAATCTGTCTGATAATCTTTTTGAAATCAGTCTGATATACTGATTTGCTGCTCAAGAAACATTTCTTATTATCAATGTTGGAAAATGTTTGCTGTTTAATATATTTTTGAAAATCGTGATACATTTTTACATCGTAATTCTTTGATGAAAGTTCAAAAGAACAACATTTATTTGCATTAGAAATCTTTTGTACCATTATAAAAGTCTCTAATGTCACGTGTCATTTTAAATTCATTTTCAGCAGTGTTTTTGCTGAATATTTTACTTCATATTTCTTTATATTTATATTTCACTTTAAATGTGCTGAATCCCAACCTTAACCCATTCAGAAGTACCAGTACTTAAACAGAAACCTATACATAGTAGCCAGAAAGAAATACTAATTTTAAAGAAAAACATCAGATGTACTTCGAGGCTTTTTGCATCTGAACTGTTCATACATATATATATATATATAATCTGTAAGTAGTTAATGTGTGTTTTTCCTTTAGTCATGTCTTATCTTCCCTAGGGCACTGAGGCAGGGCTGGCAATGGTGCCCCCTTAAAAATATATGCATGACACCCCTGGCAGCAGTTGTCTGGTTGATTAAGTTCTAACTTAATATAAATATATACCTACATTTATAGACAGCATCCAGCTACGGCTCTGTCAGCCGTCTTGGTGATTATTTGTTGCTGAGCTCAGCACAAATCTTTTGTGAGATTGCCTTATCTGTGGATGACACACACGTAGGTGCATGCTTAAAATGCCCTTTAAAAAGTAAAAATATCCAGTTGGTGCTATAGGAAGTACTATTTTTTTTTTTTGTTAGTGTAACCCAGGGGTAGGCATGTTCGGTCATGTAGAGCTGCAGTCCTGCAGAGTTTAGCTCCAATCCTGAAAAAAAAAAAAAAAAAAACCTCACCTGCCTATAGCTTTAGTAATCCTGAAGACTTAAGCTAAACTCTGCAGGACAGCAGCTCTGTTGGACTGAATCCTGGTGTAACCTAATGCATTCCGGTTTATTCAAGTCATAATAAATAATTTCTCTGACTTGAATAAAACCAGTTAATTTAGATGTTACCACATGAAGCACATTTCTCAGGCTACCTGACAAAACACATTTTACAGTGTGCTGTCTAGTTGGCAGCTCACTAGGTTTTGAGGAAGCGTCCGTATGTCATTATAAATTTACAAGATAGAGCGCTGAACTACACCAGTTACTAGGTTTATCTCGCCAGATATGTTTTTGTATTTGAGCTTGTATTGATTCTCTCCATGTATTTCTTAAAGCTGCCCTCACTGTTCTTCATGTAATTGATGTATTTTTCCCCCTATCTTTTATAGTTTCAGAGTCCTTATTCCTATTCACCGCCGTTTCGCTTCGGGACCGTGCCTAATGGGAGCACAGAGCGAAACATCAGGAAAAACTACCCAGACATGCACCAGTACATGGTGAAATACCATCAGACTGGAGTTCAGGATGCACTGGTCAGCCTCAAGACGGGGTATGGCTGGCATACACCCATTTTTTTGCATTGCATGGTCAACAAGATTATTTCTGGTGTATTTAATGTTAATATATAAGCCAAGCCACTAATTGTTCTTTTTTGATTTGTACAGTAAACTGGATGCTTTCATATATGATGCGGCTGTACTCAACTATATGGCGGGGCGTGATGATGGCTGTAAGCTAGTAACTATTGGCAGCGGCTACATCTTTGCCACAACAGGATATGGCATTGCCCTGCAGAAAGGATCCTACTGGAAACGGCTGGTTGACCTTGCTATCCTTGGGATCATTGGAGACGGTATAATTGTTTTCCTGCATTTCTTTCTCTGTTCCTTCTCTGTTGAGATTCCTTGCTTTCTACATAGGCAGCATCCTAAATGAAATGTAACTTCATAAATGATTGATTTGAAACGCACTACAAGATAAAACGCTCACCCAGATGTGCAGCATAAATATCATGCATGTGACTCAGTTGATTGGAATAAATTTGACCTTGAACATGCAATTCATATTTATTTTAAAAGATATTACTACATTGTATGTTACTATTATATAACAGAATACTGTTAGAATGGTCAAGGATGAGCGATTTCCACATAAAACTGGTTGTGCAGGCCGAGCCGTAAGTCATAGAGTCTAGAAACTTGGAGGGATGGTAGTACTCGCACCGCCTACAACGTGATTGAGACTCACCCCATTAGTCCTCACGGGGGCGCTAAAGTGATCGAAAGTATGAAATCGCTCATAACTCCTAAACCGTCAGTCACAGGCTAAAGTGTCTTATGTTGTTGGAATCCTTGGTTCATGCCGGCATGCCTAAGATTCGATCGAAATGTTCAGGTACTTCACATTTTTTGCAAAACCTACTTTTGCGAACTAGTCCTAGGTTTTTTGCCCAATCGGAACCAAACCAGTGCAGAAAGATTATCTGGGGAGTGAATATCGATAATTGAACTTCCGACTCACTGTGGCAAAGGGATGCCAAAACGTTTGAAGGAAGTAGGGCCACTTTTAGTAAAAAGCCTATAACTCCTGAACAGAATGAGATATCTTCGCCAAACTTGGCACACTTATGTAAGACCTCAAAATTGCGTAGATTAGCCACTTGGTGGCGCTATAAGAGGGAAAAAATGGCTATAACTAGGCAAAGATTTGTCCTATCAACATGAAAATTTAACAGAGACCGATCGGAATGAAACTCGGTGGGCAAAAGTTCACAAAACCTGCTGAGCACATGGGACAGGTGATTCTAAAGCATGCAAAGCTTCAGGGAGATCGGACCACAGCTGGCGCTATAACAGTCATGAATGTTATAAAAACATCATATTCCTATGGTAAATCACCTGGATTTGACAAAAATGTTTTTTTTTTTTTTTTTTTTTTTAATAATTGATTTAGGTGCTTACAGGCTTGCTAAATAACATGTAATGTCTTTTTCCTCATGTCCTTAAATACCTAAAAGCGCTTAAACACCCTGGTAATCGCTGCTTGCAGCTATATTTTTAAATTGTAATTTTATTTCAAAATACGACTTTTTACTGTATTTTTAATCAACTAAATGCAGCCTTAATGAACATTTAAAAAAAAAAAAAAAAAAAACATTTGATGGCAGAAAGTTACAAAAATGTAGGCAATTGATAGCTAGAGACAGAGGTCAAATATGCAGTCCATTTGCAGTCATTATTTAAAATAAATAAATAAATAAATGCATAATGCTGCAAGCAACCAATCAGAATTTGGTATACCAGAGAGTGATAATGGGTAAATGCACTGTAAAAATGATTTTTCAAAGTTGTAAATAGAAAATTTTGTGTTTTAACAAGAAAATACTATTTAAGTGTTTCAGGAAAAAATCACATTTAATTAAAAAAAAAAAAAAAAAATCACATGTAAGTTCTGAGAATCCACCTTTTTCCTCAATGCAGAAGTAAGTCTATGGGTGAGACCTCCAGTTCATTATCCGCTATAGGGAAATAACGAGAAGAATAACAGTGCAGTAAATGGTAAAACAGTTTGATCTATATTTTCATAATTAAGATAATACATTACAATAATAAGACACCAGTTTACAATATCAGTCAGCAAAACAATTTGTTTTGTACAGCTAAAAATCGCTAGATGCGGATGAAACCGGAAGCCACACTCATAAAATTTCCAAACGGTCATGCCCACTCTTACAGAAGGAAAAAGGTGGATTATTTTTCACTGCGTAGTTCTTTTAGATTAAACTATTGTACTATTTTGGATGAAAAAAATATCTAAAAAGAAGTGTTTTTTTATTCAGTTTATTTTTATCTCACAAGGCAAAATTATTTTGCTGCCTATTTAACAGACTTTGCATCAGGAGCTTGCCTGAAATGCTTAAAAATGCAGCCCAGGTAAACAGCTCGCTAGTGTTTGGAACAGAGCCAGAAAGTGAGCCTGTTTTTCTGTGAGTCTGTGCATAAGAATTAACTGTGTGATGTTGTGTTGTGTACTAGGTGAGATGGAGGAGCTGGAGGCCCAGTGGCTGACTGGTATCTGTCATAATGAGAAGAATGAAGTGATGAGCAGTCAGCTGGATGTGGATAATATGGCTGGTGTGTTCTATATGCTCGCGGCGGCCATGGCACTGTCGCTAATTACTTTTGTCTGGGAGCACCTCTTCTACTGGAGGCTACGTTACTGTTTCACTGGTCTCTGTTCTGGTCGGCCAGGAATTCTCTTCACTATCAGCAGGGTATGTCGCTGAAACACTACGGTAAATTAACTAGAGAGGTTCCGTTGCTGAAGGCAACCATTATCTGCTCAATCTTGACATATTAACATGTCATGGTGGCTGTTTACCACAGTCGTCTTAAAGCTTCATCAGTGTAGGGATTGCTGCTTATGTGCTGACAAACAGTTTTTTGCTGCAAAATAAGAAAGAGCTTATATAACAGAATATAATAGCGCCAGCCAGTGACTGTAGAATAAAGTTACAGAGTGCGGTTGTTTGTCACAGCAGGGTATATTACTTTATTTCATCGGTTTATAGAGTTTCAGACCCCGGAAAAAATACAGCGGGACAATATTGAGAAATATTGTGCTAATATATACTTTTTGGTGTTAGCCTCCTCTTATGAACTTCATTTGTTAACCTTTCCGTCTCCATTCCACCTATAGGGGATTTGGAGTTGTATTCACGGTGTCCACATTGAGATGAAAAAATCCCCAGAATTGGACTTCAGCCCTCAGGCCAACATGTTACACCTTCTGAAATCGGCTAAAGAGATCACCACCCTTGGAGTTACCTCGCCCAAGCGGCCAGTGAGTAGCATTCTCCGTCCTACCACGGGCTTGCTGGAATTTATGGACGGAGCAAAAGGCAACAACCTCGCCCAGAAAAATGCTCCCTATAGCAATACCAGCACCATGCTCAGCAACCGTCACAAAGAGCCACTTAACAACACTCTGTTGCCAGGGCAACGTGCCCTGAGCCTGACGGATGCTCAGCCAGGTGTTGCTGGAAACGGTAGCTCGGGAGGCGGAGGTGAGGTTGCTCGACCTGCTCCAGCCTCCAAGCCACGTGCTCTGTGGAAGAAGTCTGTGGAGACTCTACGGCAGAACCAAGGACCTGGGGGAAATTCCCCACCATCTGCCCCGCAGCCCTCCGAGACTCTACCTATGAAGAGCCAGCGGTACCTGCCCGAAGACGCACCCGCCCGCTCGGATATGTCAGATTGCTCCGGCCGGGTGGACTTGCAAAAGCAGCACAAGTTAAAAGAAACGCTTCGGAAACGGAACCGCCTACCGCGGGATCTGAGCGACGTGGAGCTTTCAACTCTGCGAAGCCAGCCCAGTCAGCAGAGCAACCACAGCGCTCAGATCTACTCTCAGAGCAGCCAGGGGAGTCAGATTTATACCATCGACTCCATCGATCAGGAGCACGGGCTGCACTACCCAGATATCTTCAGCGATCACCGTGACAACAAGCTCCGGCCATCCTCTTCCTCAGAGCAGCAGCAGCCAATCTTGCAGCTCAACAGCAGTTTGCTCTCCCAGGCCCATGAACCGGACGTGATGCAAACCGCCATCGCGAAGGACAAGAAATACAACACGTACGGGAAGCCTGGCGGCGCAGGGACCATCGCCGGCGGGCCTGGTTCTACTCAGGATCCACGACAGACACACTGCCGCAGCTGCCTGTCGAAAGTGTCCAGTTACTCTGGGCTTTACACTGTACGGTCCCCTCAGTATCGCTGCGATGCCTGTCTGCACTCCGCAAACCTGTACGACATCAGCGAAGACCAGTTCCTCCATCCAGATGGACGGGGCACTGGCGGCGGAAGTGTTGACAGGGCCTTTTCTCCTTTTCTCCCTCAGCCTGATGCTTCCTTCACAGCCTATCTTCCCCAGAGTGACCAAGAGGGCGACGGTCTTATTAGTCACTACCAGAACGAGGGCGTAATCATCCGCCAGCACTCGTACGAGAACCTGCCCCAGAAGAGTTCGTCACGGCGGGTCAGTCTGCAGGACAACACACCATATGCCAACATTCCCTCTGCGACTCTCATCCCGGACAAGCCCCCAAAAAATCAGGCGGTCCACCTAAACCACACGCTTGCCGGGGTGGGCGTCAGCGGACTCGGGATCGGTCGTCGCAGCAAGTCGATGTATCCGGCGCGCCCCACGGAAAACCCATTTCTCCAGACGCTCCGCGACGACCAGCGTCTAGCTCACGGCCGCAGCTCCACAGACATTTATAAGCAGCTCGTGCCGCTCACATTAGGCCAGGCCGATGGCAATGTGCTCGGCGTGGGGATGCCGACCCCTGACCTCTATTACCCCGAGCATGTCATGCCTTATGTAGCTCCTCCCCCTGTCGGCACATACACCGCTCCCAGGGCGTTGAGCGCTGGGGGCGCTCGGCGTGTCTACAAGAGGATGCCGAGCATCGAGTCCGATGTCTGATAGAAAGAGTGCAATGTGCTCTGGAAGACTATGAAAAGACATGCATGGATATTTCCACCAGGATATGGCTTAACCGTGGAACTCTTGGCGGGATTGTAAAGCTTTTTGACTATAAGGCAAGCGAGTCTGGAATATATTTTGTTTCCCTTCTTGGACTTATCTGTCTGAACAGAAGTCAGAGTTCAACTATACATCAGGTCCTCCCCTCTAGTCGAGCGGCAGCTCTGTGTCTTCCAGAAAACATCAGAAATGGTGGGCAGGACGCTCTCGCGCCTTTGAGCGAAGGAAGAGCAGCGAAAGCTGCTTGGAAGTACAGGGGCAGCTCCAAAGAGTTTCCTTTTTCACGCAACACGAGCAACCAAAAAATTGAATAAATAAAAACATAAGTGATTCCCACATTCTGCACTTTTACACACACACACACAAATACACATGCACATGCGAGAGGCACAAACGATACATGATCTCAAACTACTGAAAGGACGAAGTTAGATATAAACTAGAATCTCTCTTGACCAAAAAAAACGAGTACCACGTACGATGTAATAGCATAGACGGCAGGCGTGCACTTGCACACAATCACATGCTCTGAAATAAATAATTGCTTAGCAGATCCAAACCTGATTGAGTTTTTGGAAAGGCGGCAGAACATCTGTTACGCAGTTTGAACAGCTTATGAATGCATGTACGAATGCATTTCGTTCTAAAAGCTGCACTGAGGCACGGTCCACAAAGACTGCTCAGAGTTCAAAGATTAGATTTCCATTCCAGCCTGAACTGTGACAAAATGCACTACCTGTATGATTAGTCTCGGGTGTAATCTCTGAAATCAAGTACGGTAGAGAATTTCAGAGAAGGAAAACTCGGTGCATGCCAGGCCTGCGACTCGTTCGTGTTTCTGAGGACACCAAGTGGAAAAAGTCTTTGCCCTCCCCACCCTCAGATCTGTCCTTAACCTTGCCTGCATGCAGAGCGCAAACGCAGGAAGACACTCCTCTGCTCACAGCAAAACAGTGTAGTAAGTGTCAATGTTTATTCATCGAAATTGTATCATCTTGAGCATATTTCTATAGTTGTCTAGAATATTGCAAAAAGTGATAGTCAATTTTTACACAGTTTTATACACTGCCAAATATTTGAAAAAGGTTACTGTGTCATGGAAAAGAAGACAGCGGGAATGCAGGGAAATGAGAAAAAAAGAGGTATACCGTCTTTTTTGTGGTCGGAGAAGGCATAGAAAATGTAAAAGCCCACACCAACTAATGATGTCAATACAGAACCACCGAGATATAATAAGTTCCTGTTTGCCTCGAACACACAAACACATCACTTCCTGTAGAATCCAACCGCACACTCATACTTCACAAATATTTTTGGTTGTTTTGAATTATAATGGTCGTTCCAGCGATATGCACAATATCAGGTTGCAATATTATATTTATGTATGAAATTTCCTAGTTTTAATATGTTTTATTATTAGTTCCTTTCATTTTATGAATTGTTATACATGTGGAATTAATTTATTAATGTGATTTAATTGCGTATATATATTTAAAAGAAAAAAAGAAAACAGCATGTTAATCTTCTCTATGGTCAAACTTTTAGAGTTGTTCTTTTTGATTTTGATGTGAATGGGAGTATATGTTTACAGTGAATGTGAAAATATGGATTCATCTCAGATGTGATTTTGATTCTCATTTGAATACAAACATAAAACTGTCGTATGACCAAATGTTAACTGGATCACCTTTCTTTGCTGTGCTTTCAGTAAACGCTGTGCCGGAAGCGAAGCGAGGTTAACATTTCAGGGTACATACCGGGTTTCAGACTCGCCACGCGAACATGGTTTGAAAATAATAAAGAATATACTGTGGCTTTAGAAGAGAGAAGCATTTTTCATAAGGTCAGTCTGTCGTATGCTACACGTCTGCCTCTAACCGTTTCCATTCTGTATCCGGACGGGCAGGCGTTCTTGTGTTTACACTCAAGAACTATTCAAATGAGCTGCTTGTTTTTAACCTCATTAACGTCTATGAAATACTAGCATATTCATATTTCGTATTTATTATCAGCCTCCATGGAAAAGGCCATGTCTGTGTGCGTCAACATCTCACTCGAATGTAGACAACAACAACTAGATCCAAGACACGGTAGGATATATTAGATGGGTTGTGATTAGATTGTAGTGGTTTACACAACCAGTGTGCGTTTGTATTTCCAGGTAGATTTTGAATAAATCTATTTGCACATTGATCTGTTTTACATCATTTACATTCCTTCCATTATGCAAATTTAGACCAATTTATGCTTGCTTGATCCCCTGCTAGAATTCATTACATTAAAATAGTGTAATAATGTTAAATTATGCAAATGTTGAGTCACATTCCTCACAAACATTGTGCTGTATTCCTACAGTTGGTGCCCATTTAGGATTTGAATTTTTCAAAATCGAACGTGTAAAAGTGTTAAAAATGTAAAAAATAATGTTTACTGAAATCATATGTAGACCTGTAAGTCATTTATAGGCTGGAAACAGACACAATAGCCAAATGAGTCTTTTGTCTTGCTATTTGTATGGTTTTGTAATGTATCCATTTCATTAGATAAGTACAATTAAAAACTATTTATTTTTTCCATCAGGTTGTTTAGCAGACAGCGAATCATTTATGTGCTGCAGAAGAAAATGTTTATGAAATGGTGAGGTCTAACTGCGTCTGTTTACACTTACTTAAACATTTTAGTGTCGCTTGGACTATTTAGGTTATTTTAATATGACCAGTAACAGTATGTTTCATTCTTTTAGGTAAAATCTAACTATGCAAGTAAATCAAACTGACAGGTTGGCAGATGACTAGTCCTCTGGTAGTGAAGCTTTAATCAGGTAGTTTTTCACATATTTTGGCCAGATCTTTGCTTTATAAAATTAAGCTGCATATGAAATTGCTCCTGCTGTGTAATGCTGATTTGTTTTTCTCTGACCTAATTGTAGAAAACAGCTGCTTTTCGTTAAGTTAATCAGCTAGCTTATAATCACTGGAAAATTGCTGATTACATTACTACTTGAATAACAACTGAACAGGAAAAACCTTCCAGCAAACACATGAAATCTTGTGTGGTGTCTTACCATGCAAAAAGCAGCAGCACCACAAAGTTATACTATTGTAAAAGGGTGTTGCAAGTTTATCATGTAGCCACTAAAAATTTGACCAATTTATAAAATAATATTCATCTCTCCTTAACTATATATATATATATACACAGATGCAGATATATATACACTACCGTTCAAAAGTTTGGGGTCAGTAAGATGTAATAGTTGTAATAGTTGTAATAGTCTTTAAAGTAGTCTCTTATGCTCATCAAGGCTGCATTTATTTGATTAAAAATATAGAAAAAAAAACAGTAATATTGCAAAATGTTTTTACAATATAAAATAATGTTTTTTATTTTAACATACTTTAAAATAGAATTTATTCCTGTGATGAAATGCTGATTTTTTTTATCAGCTGTTACTCCAGTCTTAAGTGTCACATGATCCTTCAGAAATCATTCTAATATGTGGATTTATTATTAGAATGATCAATGTTGGATAATATCAACAGTTGTGCTGCCAAATATTTTTTGGAACCTGTAATTATTTTTTTTTCAGGATTCTTTCATGAATAACAAGTTTAAAGAGTACAGTGTTTATTCAAAATATAAATATTTTATAACAATGTAAATTATTTATTATTAACTTTTAATAAACTTTTATTTTAATTATCAACTGTTAATGTACTAACCCCAAACTTTTGAACGGTAGTGTATTTATACACTACATTGCCATATTGCCAAAAGTATTGGGACACCCCCTTCTAACTAACAGTTTTGACTACTTTAGTAATTTTCTTGAGTACAAATCTTAATGTTTAAGCATATAATGATATTCTAGGGAATTGTGTGCTTCTAATTTTATAGCAGCATTTTGGACAGGACCCTTTTCATTCCTAACATGACAATCTGTGTATGAGACAGTGTTCAAATGGTGTGGAAGAACTGGTCTGCATAAAGCAAAGTCCTAATCCCAGCTGAACACCTCTGGTGTGACTTTAAATGCAGAACTTGAGCCAAAAACTCACCACCAAACACCAATGACTTGTACCTATGGGTACAGTCATTTTAGACACTGCCAACACTGTTGTAGCAGAAACTGAAATACAATTTTTAAATGCATGAATTATGTTTCTAACTTTGTTGGCACAGTTTTGGGAGTGCCTTTTTTTTTGTTTTGTAGAATGGGGTGTCCCAATACTTTTGTCCATATAGTGTATGCACAAGTCATTAATGTTTATTTAATGAGTTTTTGGCTCAAGATCTGCATTTAAAGTCAGCTGGGATTAGGACTTTGCTTTAGGCAGACCAGTCAAGTTCTTCCACACTGACTGAATCAATCATTTATTTTTGAACCTTGCCTTATACACAGATGCATTGTCATTTTAGAATAGGAAAGGGTCCTGTTCAAACTGTTGCTATAAAATCAGAAGTACACAATTCCCTAGAATATCATTATATACTTAAACATTAAGATTTGTACTCAGGAAAATTTCTAAAGCAGTCAAACCTGTTCAGTAGTAGGGGGTGTGCCAAAACTTTTGGCAATATAGCGTATATATAACAGTATATAATTCAAGCACATAGCACAGATGTAGAGAACCCCTGACAGTGTTTCTGTATATAAGAGAGGCTAATGTATAGGTAGTGTCAGCAAGGTATATAACTTATATTTAATGCTGACAACCTGCAGCAGTTGTATCTGTATCAGCAGTGTTTGCCTCTGGTCATGTTGCTACAGAGAAACATATGAAATAGCCTATTCCTTTTAAATGAAACATAATGATGTTGATAACAGTTTCATGATGGGCTTTTGGCAGATCTTTCAAAACAACTTTGCGTTAGATTTTATTATTTTTTCCTGTAATTTGTAGTTGCCAAAAGACCCTGACAAATCTGGCGTCTCGTGGCACTGCAATTGGCTCAGAGAAAGAAGAAATGCTCTGATTTCATCACAACTAGTATTCATGTCCTTAAAGGGATAATTCACCCAAAAATGGAAATTTTGTAATCATTTGCACTTCTTCATGTTGTTCCAAACTTCTATTTCTTTCTTTCTTCCATTGACTTTCATAGGGTTTTTTTTTCTCTCTCTATACTATGGAAGTTATTGGCTTTCTTTTCTCTCTCCATACTGTGTAAGTTAATGGCTACACAGTGGTTACCAAGCTATATCATTATATCTTTTATTTTTTCTGTGTGTGTGTGTGTGTGTGTGTGTGTGTGTGTGTGTTCAACAGAAGAGAGAAACTCACACACGTTTGGAACAGTGATGACAAAATGTGACCCTGGACCAAAAAAGAAACAGTCGTAAGAGTTTTTTTTTAAATTAAATTAATAAGATTTTCATTGATGTATGGTTTGTTAGGGACAGGACAATATTTGGCTGAGATACAATTATTTGAAAATCTGGAATATTGAGAAAATCGCCTTTAAAGTTGTCCAAATTAAGCTCTTAGCAATGCATATTACTTTTTGCATATCAAAAATGTGATTTTGATATAGGAAAATTTAGAAAATGTACAAAATATCTTCATGATCTTTACTTAATATCCTAATGATTTTTGGCATTAAAGAAAAATCAATAATTTTGAGCCAAACAATGTATTGTTGGCTATTGCTACAAATATACTCATGCTAATTACGACTGGTTTTGTGGTCCAGGGTCACAAAGTGTCATTTTTGGGTGAACTAGCCTTTTAATATTCACTTTATCAGCCCTTTTAAGGTCTTAGAAAGAATAGCTGCATTACTCTACACCGACTTTGCACAAAAATATCCACAGATATCATTTATCTGTTTACACACGCACAATGGTTTTTGTAATGTTTTATAAGAAGTCTCTTATGTTCACCAAAGCTGTAGCAATTTGATTAAAAACAGTAATATTGTGAAATATTACAATGTAATGAACGTTTTCTACTTTAAAATGTAATTTAGCCCTATGAGGGCAAAGCTGAATTTTTAGCAGTCATTTCTTCTTCAGTTTTCAGTGTCACAGGATCCTTCAGAAATCATTCTAATGTATTCTAATAAATGCAGCCTTGGTGAGCATGAGAGACTTCTTTCAATAACGTTAAAAAAAGTTTAATTAGTCCAAACTTTTGACCGATAGCTAGTGTATATATAGATGTCCGTCCTTGTCATATACGGTAACACACAGTAACAGTCAGAGTATTTGTCCAAAGTAGACTATATAGTACAACTAGGCTGATGTACTATAAATAGACTAATGTGTGTGTGTGTACACTGGCAGTAGACAAATGCTGTTTATGTTCACTGTGTATGTGCCTGAACTTCAGATGTCCGACTAGTGTGTGTGAGGACTTTGTGTGTGACTGCTCGGTAAGTGTTTCTTAGTAAGACAATGTAACTGATTAATCATTTGGATTAATATTACTAAACAGTTCAATTGTCCTGGTTAAAGGTGCAGTGTGTAACTTTATTAGATGTTAAAACTGCTGTCCAAACCTTGCTCTGTTTGCTTGAGCATCACAACCAGCCCAAAACCACTACATTGGCCCAACCAGGTTGTTTGTCCAACCATTAGAAGATGGTAGGAGTGTGCAGAAAACCTATGTGACAACAATCATTTGGTGGCACAAAAATTGCACACTTTAGTTTTAAATTTACTGGGATGTTTTTTTTAACCATTTTAATTTGTCATCACATTGATTTCTTCTGCAATATAATAAAGAAATGAACTGATTTAAAAATCTTTCATTTTGTTTTAAATCAATATTCAATATAATGCATAATGTAACTTAAAATCCAATAAAAAATTTTCTAGTAGAATTAAGAAAAAAAAGGCAATTAGACTTGTTTTATCATGTTTCAACAAGGATTTACTTGCTGAATTGTACTATATAAAGCCATCTGATACATTTTCAGATATGTTTCCTAATATTTTTCTCCATAATTGTATTTCATAACGTTCATGCATGTTTTCTGATGGATTTCTGTATCCATTGAGACCCTGTGGTCTGAAATAAAGGATAGCGATAATTTCTAGTTTTATTTCTCCATCACTGTTTGTTTGTTTTTTGTTCTTTACACAGAGGCTTAAAAGACCGCTTTGCATGCTTTACAGATTTCAACCAGATGTGACCTACTATTTCTTGAGAGCACTTTAATGGCAGGGAATGCACTTCATGAGAGAACCTCAATGGGAGAATGTAAGTGCACTACAGAACAGTTTGATTTTCAATGCTGTAATTTAGATGATTTTATAATGATTTGGGTTGTCATTTAACACACTTTAGGCCATACAGCAGCATTATATGGTTCCAGCCCATATAACTAATGATACAAAGCATGTTACTGTGCTAATGAAATGGGCAAGAAGTATTCGTAATACACCAGAGCATGAGTTATATTCATATACTCCCATTTAAAGCTACTCTTAATTTTATTTATTTCACTTTTGATATATATATTTTGAAATATATATTTTAAAATGTAATTTATTCCATTGATTTCAAAGCTGATTTTTTTAGTCTTGTTACTCCAGTCACATGATTCTTCAGAAATCATTCTAATATTCTGATTTGTGTTTCAAAAAACATTTATTATGATGTTAAAAAGAGCTGAGTAGATTTTCTTTCAGGTTTCCTTGATGAATAGAAAGTTCAGAAGAGCATTTGTCTGAAATAGAAATTTTTTGTAACATTATAGATGTCTTTATCATCCATTTTGATCAATTTAAAGGGGTCATCAGATGCAAAGTTCACTTTTTCATGTTGTTTGAACATTAATGTGTGTTGGCAGTGTATGTACAAATCTACCCTATAATGATAAAAATCCATGCAGTGGTTTTCAATTAATCTGTAAAATAATATCCCCTTTTTCAAATCGAGCCATTCTCAGATGCCTGTCGGTGTGGCGTCACACCAACAGAGGCCGTTCCCACGATAGTTGATTGACATGAGCGTCTTACCTCAGACCCACCTTAAATCGGCTCTAACAGTCCAACCTCCATTGTTTCAATGCCGGAGCAGGGATGTAAATTAGACAAGCATATCTCAGATTGAGCGATTGAGGTGTTGTGTTGCTGGATGTAATAATGAACATAGTGGTCGTCATTTACTCCCAACATCTGAGCCGCTGAAGATGCAGTAGATTACGTTTGTTTGTGAATGTAATGCGCCTCCCGATCTACATATATCCGTCTATGTTCGCGCAAATCATTCGTGATCCAGCTTCACTTACAGCAAAAGTGAGTATAAGGGTATTTTTATGAATCTTTGCGATCGGCTTTCTTAATAATGTGCTAGTTAGCAAGTTTAGTGGCTAAACGCGGCTAAAGTAAACAGGCTCGTCACTCCACAAAGAGAAGAGAGGGGCGGGACAAGCAGAGCTCATTAAAATTTAAAGCAACCTCAACCAGAACAGGATGATTTATGCAGAGCTGATTTTGGCAAGGTAAAAAAGGTGTTATTTACACTGCCATTGAGAAATTTTTACCAAAGCATGTTATAGACTTTTCATTAAGACCCTAAAGAATCATATCAACTTGTGGAAAATGGTCATCCGATGACCCTTTTAAAGCATCCTTGCTAAATAAAAGTATTAATTTCTTTAATTTCTTTGCCAAAAAAAAAACATTTATACTGACTCCACGCTTTTGAATGGTATAGTGTATAATGTTACAAAAGCTTTTTATTTCAGATAAATGCTGATCTTTGGATCTTTCTGTTCATGAAAGAATTCTGAAAAAAAATGTACTCAACTTATTTAAATGTTGATGATAATAACAATAATAAAAATGTTTTTTGAACAGCAAATCAGCATACTAGAATGCTTTCTGAAGGATCATGTGACTGGAGTAATGATGCTGAAATTTCAAAAGTGAAACTGAAAAATGAAAAATCAATTTGATCACAGAAATAAATTACAGTTTAAATACATTCAAATAGAAAACATTTTTTTAAATAGTAAAAATATTTTAAAATGTTACTGTTTTTGCTGTACATTGGATTAAATAAATGCAGGCTGGATGAGCAGAAGTGACTTGTTTAAAAACAAAAAATCACACTTGTAGTGTATAAATGAGTTTTAATAGTTTGATTTATGAAAAGAACACGAGTTTTCTGTATACTTAAAACCCTTTTCTATTTTTATTTTTTATTTTATTTTACTCTTTCAATTGTTCTCTTGTTTGTCCGGCAATTTTCATGTTTTCATTCTTTCTCTTTTTTTATTAATTACTTACGGCAGTTATATTTATAATATCTGTTATGTTTTAATGCACATCACGGACCTAACGCCTCCATACATTCCCACTCCGGAAATCTGGAGTCTCTCAGTGTGTGTATGCATGTGTCATAGTGTGTTTAGTGATGCACATGGGCGAAAGCATTACTTTTACTCATCACTGGGCACTAAAAGGTCCAGATGTATTGTGGTGAAGCTGAGAGGAGTCAGTGTGAAGGGCAGATGAGAGTCTATCAAACAACTTTCCATCATTTATACAGTTTTAAACACACAGCCTCAAATACACAGGCGTTAATCTGCAGTCAGATCATCCTAATCTAATTAATCATGACATGATCCATATGCACAACTGTATAGCCCGCGGTAAAATGGCACGCACGCCCTGACATGTTTACACTGATGCCTATCGGAAAGAGAGAGAGTAGCTGGAGATAATTACTCACACACATACAAGCACACGTCAAAAAAATAAAAGAATGCCGTTAAATGAATCAAATTTGAAGAATTAGCATAATTAAGGCCCTAATGTGGACATATGCGTCGTCCCCTCGAGCAAAAGAAGGCCTATAATATGCTCGCGCATTAGCATTTACACTCACACATGACTTTCATATGCTGGATTGCTGTCAGTAAGTACTGCAGAAGTTCAGTCCGCGCGTAATCACGCGTGTGCGTTCAGCCGCACGGCTGCCAGCGTGCGAGCGCACGTACGTGTGAGCTTAAACGGAGGGGTCAGTGACTCCAAATAAATCTCAGAAGTGCGCCTGCCGTAAAACCCGATTAACATTGTATTATCATGTCACTAACATGGAGCTCGCGAAGAAGTCGAGGGATTTTTTCCTCTGAAGGTCTGTGTGGGGGCCCGCGAGGAAAGCGAGAGACCCAGATCTATCCATTTTTAGATACAAGTCATTTCTCATTGGCTTAATCTACTGTGAGACATTGAATGTTCATGTAGTGTTAGGTGTGTACTGTATCTCGCTCGTGTGGGTGTATACGTGTGTGTTCGTGCCAAACAGGAGGAACAGAGATGATGCTGATGAGTTTTCTTCTAGGTTGCAGTTTTGAAAGAATGAGTGTATGTTTGCGCTTGTGAGCGAGTATTTCTGAGCTTTTGCCAGAAGAGCGCGCTCTGCCTACACATAGAAGAACCCATGAAAATTCATAAGGGCGCGACGCCTACTCTCCAATACTAAAAATACAGAGGAAGATAGTTGGAGGCAAGAGAGGGAGGGAGGAAGAGAGAGAGAGAGAGAGAAGGAGGAAGAGGATGACGTTCGGCGAGCAGGGAAGCGTTGCACACGTGGCACACCATGCAAGGGTTTCTCCTTTCAAATTCTACTCTCGCAACCTTTTATGATCGTCTGCGTGTGTGTGTGTGCGTGCGTATTTCAGATATATGTGTGAGACTTTCCTTCCAGGCCTCCATATGTGGTGTGACCGTAATGCCACATGTCACACATTATGTGGCGAATCAAAGTACAGGATATTGGAGCCGATGCAAGTTTGAAGTCAACGTGAAATTAAAACGGACCCTACTTACGTTTGGGGGCTTACTGTGAGCTCTTAGTCAGTGCATGTTATTCCAAATTGCTATTTTGCTTTCCTAATCTGCAATCAAATTTCCAGTGAATTTTCGTAATGTTAATTCTTGTATTTAGACACTGTTTCTGATATGTATTGGCCATTTGTAATTTAACTAATTACAGATAAATAAAATTAAGTCCTGGTTTAAATTTTGTACTTTGAAATTGAGTTGAATTTTAAATTACATAATATTTCCTTTTTTTTTTATTAATTAGAGATTAGACACCTTATGGATAATGCACACTTTATACATTTTTTTTTTTATTAATTAATTTCTCTTAAATATATACATTCATTTGTATGTATTTATATATACATAATAATTACATGCGTGTACACACACACATATAAGGCAAATTCAAACTTTTGTTTTGTATGCAATTAATCGTGATTAATCACTTGACAGCCCTAATTTTTTTTTTAATTATTAGTAATTAGGGATGCCAATTTTAACAGTACCATATTAGTTATCAGCTGATATTGGAGAAATTGGATATTTTATTGTGCATTTCCCCATAATTACCTATAATCAAACAAGCACACAAAGCGCTAATAATTTAATGATGCATTTTACTAAATAATAATTAAATAATACATTTTAGTGAATAAAAATTGTATAAAATGTATATAATTTTTTTGCAAATCTTGAAATGTGTAATCAATATCTATATTAAAATTCTATACTATTTTGTCGAAATAAAAATATAACACAGCAGTTTTATATTCTACAAATAAATTTAGGAATTACAACATTATTATGTCACATATGATAAATGGTTATCATACAATACATTATAATGTTATTTCTAGCACTCTAAAAAATTATGGGTTAAAAGCGCTGGGTGAAATATGGACAAACCCAGTGACTGGGTTGTTTTGACCGAGCGGTTGGGTTAAATGTTTAACTCAACCTTCTGGGTAGTTTTATTTAACCTCAATTATTGCTTAAATTGTACACTCTGAAAGATGCTGGGTTGTTTCAGATATGGACTAACCCAACTTTTGGTGTAATGTAATGTAATGTAATGTAATTGAAAGATGTAACCCAACAGTTGGGTTAGTCCATATTTGACCCAAAGGTGGGTCAAATATGCCAAACCCAGCATTTTTTTTTTTTTAAAAGAGTATACTATAATTCTCAAAGTGAACCCAAAGTAGGTTGCAAATGAACATTATTAATATATTCCATTAATGAACATTTATTAATAAGTTAAATAAATAATAACTACATAATGAACATTTTTTTTAATTACTTATTAATAAATGTTCACCTTTTGATTATTGCAGACGCCTCTACTATGTGTCAGATTTTTAATTTACAACCTATTTTGGGTTCATTTAGTAATTTTTAAACAACAGTTCAGTTGAATAAAATTTAGATTTTAAATATTAGTGTATTCTTAAAATGAACAATGCAC
Organism: Cirrhinus mrigala; assembly: GCA_036247105.1. Classification (NCBI taxonomy): domain Eukaryota; kingdom Metazoa; phylum Chordata; class Actinopteri; order Cypriniformes; family Cyprinidae; genus Cirrhinus; species Cirrhinus mrigala. The sequence goes on from CM070007.1 coordinate 34,343,457, forward strand.
TTTAAAACAGATATGCTGAATGTGGATTGGTCGATACATCATTCCAGTTGTGCAAAGAAAAAAAAAAAGCTATAATGATGCAAAACAGCTGCTCACTTAGCTACCGTGTTTATCGGTGCATAGCATGTTGTGCCCATCAGTGCCCTTCAGCCATGACTAAAATAAAAAACCATGTCAGTTATATAGGCTTTTTGTATTAATTTAAAAAACGTTTCATTATGCCTTATAATACACATTGTAATACATTGTATGCCAATTATTAATTACAAATACATTCTTAATATCGTAGTAATGCCTTATTATACAGCTTATAATGGTTCACATCTGAATAATTGCAATAATTATATATATAAAATAAATGAGGTTGGTTGTTGAACATGTTTTAATACATTATCATCTCTAAGGTGCATAACCAAGTAGGCATTTCAATGATTCAAAAGATGATTGCAATGTATTTAACATACAGGTGTATTATACAGCATAATGAGTGAATTACAGTGCATTAAGAATCCCATCATAATGCGTCATGCGTACAGGCTTTGACGTGCAGTGCAGGTTATTTCACATTAACTTTGGAAGCATTTTAAAACTAATCAAGTGAACAATATTAAACTCAATATATTGCATGTGAACCCAATAATGTGTGTTTCTCTGTTTGTGTTAGAGAGTGTGAGAGTGTATAGGCTTACGAATATTCTCTTGCGCCCAGAGAGTGTCAGTCTATGAGAATATGTTCATTCTTAAAGTCACTGGGGAAAGAGGCCGCACATATAAAGCAAAGTTATGACTCTAATTATGCGTTCAAAAACACACCAAATGGGAACTGTTTATGCAAATGCACATGCAAATCAGTGTTATTTTAGGTGAGTTCCCAGTTGGAGCCAGAAGTCAAAATGTTTGGATTAAATATAGCGCCATTAGACATGCCATCAAGCAGAACGTGATGAAATTTCATTTCAATACAATAAAAGACTAATACTCTGTGGAATGGAATTGACATAACTGGATGCATATTCGAACGGTAAGCCTGAAGTGTATCTAATAAACATGCTGCATGGCCAAAAGTTTGTGAACACCCTGGTTTAATTAACAGGTTTAGAGATTTCAGCTGCACATGTTATTAACAAGTGCATAAAATCAATTGTGCAGCCAAGGAATCTCCTTTTCGGCAGAATGAAGCCCTTTTCTGTTCCAGCATGACGATGCACAATAGGGTTGTGCTGATAGACAATAGTATTGTGTATCGACGTCAGATATATCGCATGTGGCTGATACCTTTGACGATAGCAATACTATTATTATTAGGGGTTTAAGTGTGTAGCTTGAACGTCACCAAGGCTCACCCCAATTGTCCAATTGGTGCTACAGCAATGGCTCATAACTCCTAAACTGTTAGTCGCAGGCTCAAGTGTCTTATTTTTTGAAAAATCTACTTTTGCGAACTAGTCCTAGTTTTTTCACCCGATTGGAACCAAACTGGTGCAGAAAGATTCTCTGGGCAGTAAATGTTATCAAAAAATTTGAAATTTCAACTCACCATTGCAAAGAGGCGCCAAAACTTTTGAAAAAGACAGGGCCACTTTTACTAAAATGGCTACAACTCTTGAACAAAATAAGATATTTTCATCAAACTTGGTATGCATGTGTAAAAGCTCAATCTTTGGTCAAATTAAAAAAATTGTGCAGCTTGGCCAGTTGGTGGCACTATAAGGGAGGGGGGGACCCATAAAAACGGGTGTAACTACGCAACAATCTGTCCAATCAACTTGAAAATTGGTATGTAGTGTCTTTGTCCAATGTGCCACGAGGGTCTGTGAGGACATTCACGTATCTAAAAAAACATGGCCACCATTGCCCAATCAAATTTGAGCACCTATTAGACAAGGTTATAGGTGATTTGATCGCAGACTGATCGGAACGAAACCCGATGGACATGTTCCACTCATGATCCTAAAGGTCTGTAAGAATTTTGAAAGAAATCAGCCACTAGTTGGTGCTAATGAGCTTTATGCCTCTGTAATCACGTGATGTTTCACACATCCACACAATATTCACATCATTTGATAGATCTTCTCATACTGAGCAACTTTGCCTCAAGAACCATTGCTGTCAAAATCGTTCATTAAATGTTCTCAATTATGTTAAAAACCTACTTTTGCGAACTATTCCTAGGTTTTTTGCTCAACCTCAATAAAACCGCTGCAGCACGAGTCTCTGGACTCTCTAGAACAATAATTATCAAAAAATGTTGCATTTTACCCTTTTGATAGCTGTAACGGGGTCATTTAGATAAAGGGCATGACCAAAAGCCTATACTAAATATCTATGTGCTACTTGACTAAAAAAATGTAATAGATTACACTAACATTAGGCTGCTTTTAGCCATACCCTGGAGTTAGTTCACTCTCCGGCTATGAATCTAAGTAAATTAATTAGCATGATATCGTGTATCTGTGATCTTGCAGACTGACGATAAGATGATATGACTGTAGAGCATTTCCCAACACTAATGTACAAAGCGTTTTGCTGAGTCTGGTGTGTTAGAACTTGCACAAAGGCCAGACCTGAATCCTACTAAACTCTTTTGGGATAAATTTGGCTGTGTGCCAAACCCCATCACCCAACATCAGTATCTGACCTCACTGATGCTCATGTCTGAATGGGAGCAAATCCCTGCAGCCATGTTCTAACATCTTGTGGAAAGTCTTCCCAGAAGAATGGAAGCTGTTAAATGTTCCAGCAAGCACATATGGGTGAGGAGTTCAGCTGTTCACAGATTTTTGGCTATGAAGTGCCATTTAAAAAAAAATTCAGTGGCTTTGTAAATATCACAATGACTAACTACCTTAATGAAATCTCTGAATAGAACATAACTACATTTGTTACTCACTCCATATTCTTTTCATTCCAATATTCTTTTACAATTCTTATACAAGAATTTAAAGGGATCGTTCACCCAAAAATGAAATTTCTGTCATTAATTACTCGCCGTCATGTTGTTCCAAACCTGTAAGACCTTCGTTCATCTTCGGCACAGAAAATAAGATATTTTTGATGAGATCCAAGAGCTTTCTGACCCCGAACAGACAGCAACGCAACTGACACGTTCAAGGCCCAGAAAGGTAGCAAGGACATTGTTAAAATAGTCCATGTGACATCATTGGTTCAACTGTAATTATTATGAGGCTATTAGAATATTTTTTGTGAGCAAAGAAAAAAAAATAACTTTGCACATTACTAGAAAACAATGTACTTCCATGTTGAAAATGTTCAAATTAAATGGTGTTTGTGTGTTTTTCAGCCTATTGTAATGGTACTAAGGTGTTTTAATTTTAAACCATCGCTTCTGGCCAAAATACGAGTCAATAATAATCCATAAAAACACTTGCTCAAGTTGAGAAAGTCCAAACTCTGTGGTTCTCTTACATCAAATCAAAATGACATTGTTTAGAACTGTTTTGAATTGTTTGTTCTGTGCATATTTCTCCGCTGATTCAGAAAAGACATCTTTTTACTGGAGAAAGCAATATTATGCATAGATGACTTTCAAGCTAAAAATGTCTTGATGGATTTGTTTCATATAAAAACAGTTTTTCACACAAGATGTTAATTGAGGAACTGGAGTGGTGTGGATTACTTGGGGATTATTGTGATGTTTTTATCAGCTGTTTGGACTCTCATTCTGATGGCACCCATTCACTGCATTGATCCATTGGTGAGCAAATGATGTAATGCTACATTCCTTCAAAGCCGTTGCGATCAAGAAACAAACTCATCTCCATCTCGGATGGCCTGAGGGTGAGTACATTTTTCATTTTTGCATTTACTATTCCTTTAAGTGTCAAAAACATCTTAGTTTTTACAAGTGTATTGGATAAGGAAAGAAATTAATGAGCTATTATTATTTGTAGAGTTGTTAAAATTGAAAGAATGAATTTTTATACTTCATTACCCTTGTTTGTTCTGTCTTCTCTCTTTTGCCTTTTGGGGATAAAGAAGCAACATTTCCTGTTTTGCTGGGCATTTCATGTAGCTGTCAGTAGATGCAAAGACCTAGTTTCCCCTCATAAATGTGTTTGTGTGTGAGAGAGATGAATGTGGATGGGGATGACAAGACAGTGGAAAGTCTGGAACATTACGCAGGTGGCCCCCTACATGTTTAATTCATGACAAGTGTTATATATTTATTTTTTAATGTGATATCTTAACATTTAATATGTATCTCTCGAGTGTTGACTTGTCAGAGTGTGGGCTGCAGCGATGATGTCATCCTGACTACCCGTGGAGCAAACTTCAGAAACAACACACAAAGAACATCTCAATTAAAAAAATATTGGGTCATTGGGACAAACGCTGCTGTTTGACGGCTGACAACTTTTGTTTGATTGTTTCCGAGCCTCCAGGTTCAAGATCGTACCTAACGATACATGACATCCTGACAGCTTCACGCATAGTACCTATCAGTCACAAGACTGTAAAATGGGTCGTTCGCAGAAAACTTTGCCGTTTGTGCCTGAAGTTCAGTTTCATTTGAAAAGGTTACTGCTGATTTTGCAAGAAGTCGTATTTTTGCACCTCAAGCCTGAAATGCCAGGACCAGAGCTGATACTTAGACATACTTTAATTAGATTAAGATAAAGATAATTTAATTAATTAGATTAGATAAAGATTCATTTTATTAAACCCATTAAAATGATGATAGGGTACAGATATATTCCCATGAAAGTTGAACATGCATGCCTGCTAAAGCACTGAGGCTCCTGTGTGGGAAGCGAAAAAGTAACTTTCTAACTTTTAACTCAAATGTCACTGTAAATTAGAAATATCCAGTCAAGTAATCTGCGTTTGATCCACATTATATCCTTCTCAAATACCTACCCTGTGATTTCCTCTCCTAAAATACCTTATAAGTCTCACTAATTGCTCTCCAGGGGGGTGGATATCTAACCCTCGAATAATTTTTACTTTTAGTTCACTTAGTAGACTTACCTACTGCGAGTGGATCCATTCCTCAGGCACAGGATGGAATAAAGGTCTATCAGTAATTTGAAGAGTGTGAAGCACTGGTCACAGTTAATTACCTCTGTTGGTGCGCGTGTGTTATAGCAGACTTTAATAGGCTGGGGACGAGGTCGGCACTTAGAACTTCTCTACCAGGGAGTCTCCATTAGACCTAATTGTGGAGAGAACACATTTTAGTAACAGATGGACCAAAGTTTCCAGTCGGCCTGTAATATTAGCCCATAAACACACACGCATACACACAAACACACTTAAGTAGGGCAACCTGACGACAGACCTAAAATGAGAACACACACACTAGCAACTTAAGCTGCCAAACCGCCGGTAGTTTTGCAGAACATTTTTTTGCTGTTTTGGCAGGTGTTGACCTTACAGCGAGCGTGTGTGTTTTTGTGTATTTGAACAGGCACAGGTCTGTAATTTCAAGAATTTGCCTTCCAAAGCAGTTTCATGAAGTCTTTGTCTTTTAAGAACTGCATTTGGTACGTTAGTGCGGTAATTTATGGCAAGCCGTTTTAACATTTAATCCTGAAAACATACTAGTATCTGTTTTCATACTACATCAGATACTAGTACTTCAGTAAATACTTGTACTTATTTATTAGATACTAGTACACTCTAAAAAATACTTTAAACCCAACACTGGGTGAAATATGGACAAACGTAGCGATTGGGTTGTTTTGATCCAGCAATTGCATTAAATGTTTAACCCAACCTTCTGGGTAGTTTTATTTAACTCAACTATTGCTTAAAAAATACTATATTTCTTGCTTAAAATGAACCCAAAATAGGCTGGAAATAAAAATGTGTTAATATGTTAAATAACTGAACATGTTGAATAAATAATTAAATAATAAGCATAATAATAAATGTTCACCTTTTAATTATTGCTGATACCTCTAGTAATTATGTGTCCGATTTTTTTTATTTACAGCCTACTTAGGGGCTCATTTCAAGCCTATGCACATAGTAATTTTTGAACAATTGTTGACTTAAATAAAACTACCCAGAAGGTTGGGTTAATCATTTGGTCAACCACTGGGTCAAAACAGCCCAACTGCTGGTTTTGTCCATATTTCATCCAGTGCAGGGTTATACTAGTCAGAATTGTATATTTGATATCAGAATGACAAATCCCTACAGTCAAAGTAATAATAATAATAATAAACTTAATGGTAACAATAGTCAACTTAAAATAATTTGTTACCCAGCTGCCTTAAAATTTTATGTTCAGTCAACTCAAAAAAAGTTTAGTCAACTTGATATAAGTTGTACTAAGTGACAACTTAGATATTTGAGTTGACTCAGCAAATGGTTTTGTTTTTTACAGTGTAGTAACTATAAAAATAAGTGCTAGTATCAAATATGTAAGAACTAGTGTCTAATGAGTTAGTATAGTTAAAAAAAAAGTAGTACATAAAAATACTAGTACCTAATGGAAGAGTTGCCAGCAGCTAAAAAATATATAAGTTCTAAGCAAAACGGGTGAATGAAATGAGTGTTCGTGTTTCACTCCGTCTTGAATCATGCTCACTGAATGGAAACTAAATTAAATCATCTTTCAGAGAAAGGGGGGCCCCTGGTGTTTCGGGGACCTTATGCAGCATGCATATTTTGTGTATAGGGAGAATCGGCTCTCCTAGTAACATGAAAATAGATACTTGTAGGTTTTAGGGATTAAATGTTAAAGTGGCTTTCTATAGTAATTAACATGTATAACAAGCAGTGTTGGCAAGGCTAAGCTTTGCGAACTCATAAAATATAGTGAATACATATACACACTACCCTTCAAAACTTTGGGGTCAGTAAGATTTTATTTATTTATTTATTTATTTATTTATTTAGAAAATTATTTGAACTTTTATCAATGTCCAGTGGAGAGTGTACTGACATATTGCATCACATCCTGGTATGTACAAGACAGGAACAGAGAGCTCTGTAACAAGTTATCAAAATGGCACAAAATATCATTGGTATGCAGTCATACAATTATACTTCCCTCCAGTAGGAGATACAGGACAATTTATTCTCATATTAATAGACTGAAAAATAGCTTATTTGCTAGAGATGCATACCTCGTGAACAACTCCTAAATGGTTTCCATTATTAAATTATATTTGTACTTGCACTGCACACTCTAAACAAAACATAAAACACTTGAAACCACAATAAGGACACTTTTGCTGTAACATAGCCATAGACGTAGTGATATATAACAGGAAAACATTGTTATTGCATATTTAAGCAGATCCAGTCAGAGAAAGTGTTTCGCTTTAGAGAGGAGGAAATCTGTGGTACATCGACTCTTTCTTGACCCAAGAAATTGTAAAGATGTGTTCTCATCTTGTACAGCATTGATGCAGTCACAGAAACTGCAAACATGAGAGCAGAATATTAGTACAAGTTTCCCGCTGACATTTTGGATTGCTCTGGGGTTTTTAATGCTTTATTTAACATCACAACCCAAATAATAGAATACTTTGTAATAGCAGAATACTTGGAGTGGAATACATGGATGCTTACATTTTAACATCACCACTGGGAAGTAACTTTATTTATTTAAGCATATTATAATGATTCCTGAAGGATCATGTGACACTAAAGACTGCAGTATTGGCAGCTAAAAGCTTTTTTTATATATATTAAAATAGAACAATTATTCTAAATTGTCATAATAGTTCACAATTTTACTGTTTTTACTCTATTTTTATTAAAATAAATGCAGCCTTGGTGACCATAACAGACCCTATATATATAAATTATTTTAATCAGAGATGGGAAGTAACGAAGTACAAATACTTCGTTACTGTACTTAATATCACCTCTTCTTACATTTTCAAACCAAGCTTAGTTTTAATCAGCATTTGGTGGATCACCATTCGATAACAAATCTCTAATAAATCATGGATCGTTCAACTGGCAACGCGATTCGGCTCGCGAGCGCTTCGCGTCTCCGTCAAACGGGAGTAATTAGAGTAATCACTGCAGGTGACTCGAGAATTGAGTGGAAGCGCCCGGGTGGATTACAGAGGCAAAACTACTGACTTGTTCAGGACTTCAAGTGCAGGTCAGTTTCATCTGTAAACAGGCTGCTAAAAGTTGCTAGCAGTTTAATGCTTAACTAAGTAAACAAAGACAAAACTACAGCAGTAGTTCTATAAACGAAGCTAAACTAAATTACTATCATCATCACTCAAAATACTGTATGCTAAAGGACATCATTATTATCTACTGTAAAGTTACAGTAGTAATATAGCCAAAATAAATATTATAAAACGTTGTTTTGTAATACATTCAGAAGGAGAGCCGCAGCCCTGCAGAGTTCAGCTCCAACCCTAATTAAAACTCACCTGCCTGTAGCTTTCTAGTAACCCTTCAGACCTTGATTAGGTTGTTCAGGTGTGTTTGATTAGGGTTGAAGCAGACGTTCGCCACCCCTGGCCTAAGCTTTTAAACATCTATTCAAATGTGATGGCCATACAAAAAAAAAAGGGCTGTCCATGGTTTCAGAATTTGTTGTGGATGTATGGGATGGCCTGGATGAGTGTGAGATTTCTCTGGCTGAAATTTTGTCCCAGTCCGTCCCTGCTCTACATGGTGGTTGTTCAGCCTTGATACATTTTTTTAGCTAACAAATTTTAAATGCAAGTTATTTTGTATTAATGTGTCAGTATGATATGAGATCCAGTTACCAGCGTGATACTAAAACAGGTAGTAGTAATGGGTACTTTTTACTTAAGTACATGTCTGAGCCCATACGTCTTTAACTTAAGTAAAAAAGTGTAGTCAGTACTTCTACTTTTACCAGAGTATTATCAAACATGAGTATCTGCACTTCTACTTGAGTAAAGGATGTGTGTACTTTTGCCATCTCTAATTTTAATTGCAAATGATGTATAATTGTATATAACATTTATTCAGATGACTATTTATTTGGCACAAAAACATTATGGATCGCAGTTCACATCACCAAGAAGAACAGCAAACATAATGATTGTTACCCAAAAAGTTTCCTGAACACTCTCCTTGTCTGCCATTGGTCAGAAAACAGATGGCCCCACCCCAAATTCACATGATTGGCTGAGCCACGATTGATAAGATAAATCAATGTCAATACTCTGATCTCATTTAAACCTTTTCCTCAGTAAACAGAAAGTCATAAATCACAACCACGATTTGTTATCCACAGAGTGTTTTTCTGGGATATTTCCTACATTTAAATGACTAATAAAATAAGAAAGTTGAGGCAGAGCAGTCTGTTTATTAAATGTAAATCATCTTCTCACTGAAGCTGCGCATGAACATTTTACAGCCCCGAAGGGACAGATGCATAATCACATGCATTCACAGCATAAAGTTACTCCATGAGTTACAGTTGTTTATGCTCACACCGTGCTCCCGTTCACATTTTAGGGACAGGGAAATGGACAGAAATTCAAAACATTTTGAATGTCTGACAAGCGCTAGTATAAATCAGGTTGTTTCAAGACAGCCGGTTGGACGCCGCCTTTAGTTAGTTATGTTAGATGAGCAGCTTTCCATCTCCATCATAGATCTTTCACCTTCTCAGCTGGATGTCTAGTCCTATAAAACAGCTTACGCTGATGGTTTCCAACAATTCAACTGCATGCATTATTAAATTTCTTCCTACTGCGATGCATCTTCAAATGGATCTTGTCAGAGAGCAACTTCACAGAATGCTGGGTCTGAAACCCTCAGAGAATGCCGTAGGGTACCTTTAAGCGACCTGTGGGAGGAATGATTCCCATAGAGCAGCGCAACGAGCAGAAACCTAGTGAGGAATCAGACCCGAGGGGAGCCTGTCCTCCTTTAATTGGCAGTGGGCAATTACTGTACTATAGTTAGAGGTTGTTCAGTCTTGCTAACTCATTAAACATATATTAAGGGGTTTGGGATTACTTTGGGGTTTTGGAGACATTCGGATGGAAAAAAAAACAAAGAGCCTGAGAATGCGTGGGAGTAGTATGCAACTTGACGGCAGTTGGAAGAGGGTGTAGAGACCAGCAGGCTTCTTCTGTCGCTATCCAGAAGAATGAACGCTGCCAATCCGAAACAAGGCACCATTGTAGAAGTCGGCTTTCGATCGTTCAGTCAGTTGAACTGATCTGTGATAAACAGAACTGTAATGCTCATTCAATTAATTTTTGGTCCAAGTGGATTTTTGGTATAATGATTACTGTGTTTGTTTAAAATTCTGTAGCAGATATCATGCATTTGCCTAAATGTAGTCTGTCCAGTTTAGTGTTGTTTTTGTTAACTAAAACTATTAAAAATCATTTTCGGTAATTGTAAAAATAGAGCTGAAAATAATTTAAAATAAATCAACTTACTGAACTTGCAACTACCTGATATAAAAGTTTAAGTACTAAAATTTCTTTTAACACTTTAGTATAGGGAACAATTCTCACTATTAACTAGTTACTTACTAGCATGCCTATTATTAACATATTTGCTGTTTACTAGTACTTATTAAGTACCTATTCTGCATGACCATATTCTGCATCCTTAATCCTACCCAATACCTGAACTTAACAACTACCTTACTAACTATTAATAAGCAGCAATTAGGAGTTTATTAAGGAAAAAGCTGTAGTTAATAGTTTAATAGCGAGAACTGGACCTTAAAATAAAGTGTGACCAAATTTCTAAACTGACTGAACTAGATGAGTAAAGTTTGCAAACAAACTTTGAAGTTGACTTGAAAAAGCCTTGACTAAAAGTTTGAAACCGTAGTAAAAGCTTGAAGTTTGAACGTTTAAATAGATGTTTCTAGATTGTTTAGATAATGTGTTTCTAGCAAGATTAGCATGTTAGCATGTTTCTAGTATGTTTCTAGCATGATTATCATGTTGTTAGCATGTTTTAACATTATTAGCATGATTATCATGTTTCTAAAATGATTAGCATGTTTTAACATGATTAGCATGTTGCTAGCATGTTTTAGCATGATTAGCATGTCATTAACATGTTGTTAGCCAGTTATTAGCATGATTAGCTAGCGTGTTTTTAACATGCTGTTAGCATTTTGTATGATTAGCATGTTGCTAGCATGATTAGCATGCTGTTATAATGATTAGCATGCTGCTAGTAGGTTTTTGCTATGATTATCATGTTGTTAACATGTTGCTAGAATGTTTCTAGCAAGATTATCCTTTGTTGGTTTATGCTGGTCCTTGGCTGGTCATGTTGCTGGTCAAGGACCAGCATCAAAACATACCTAACCAGCATCCCAGCATCAAAACATACCAGCATGTGCTGTTTTTTTTGTTTGTTTGTTTTTTTTTTCACCAGGGACATGTTGCCAGCACGTTGTTAGCATGTTTATAACATGGCTAGCATGTTTTAGCATGATTAATATGCTGTTAGCATGTTGTTAACATGTTGCTAGCGTGATTAGCATGTTTTTAACATGCTCAACATGTTATGTTTTAGCATGATTATCATGTTGCTAGCATATTGTTAACACATTTTTAGCGTGATTAGCGTGTTGTTGGCATGTTTCTAACATTATTAGCATGTTGTTAGCATGTTGCTAACATGTTTATAGCATGGTTAGCATGTTACTATCATGTTTTTAACATGATTATTATGCTGTTAGCATTTGTTAACAAGATTAACATGTTGCTAGAATGTTGTTAGAATGATTAGCTTGTTTTAAAATGACTAGCATGTTGCTATCATGTTTTTACCATGATTATCTTGTTGTTCACATGTTGTTGACATGTTGCTTGAATGTTTTAGCATGATTAGATGATTAGCATGTCACTAACATGTTGTTAGCCAGTTGTTAGCATGGTTAACATGTTTCTAGTATGATTAACATGTTGCTAGCATGTTTTTTGCATAATTAGCATGGTTTTCGCAATTAGCTAACATGTTTCTAGCATGATTAACATGTTGTTAGCATGTTTTTAACATTATTAGTGTGTTGTTAATGTGCTGCTAGCATATTTTAGTCTAAGCATGTTGTTAACCTGTTGCTATCATGATTAGCATGTTGCTAGCGCTTGATGTAGTAAGGCTAAAATGCATAAAGCTAAAACTGAAATAAAAGAAAACTATATATAGAAAAAAATACTAAAATAAAAACTGAAAATATAATAATAGCAAATTTAATACTATGATATTATCTAAATAACAATGGTCCATTAGAGCCTCAGATTATTTGCTTTAAACTGAATGATTTATTTCCTTTAAAAAAACATAGATTTACAACAGTTTTACAAAAAAAAATGGAATGAAGTTGAGACCTAAAGCATTACTAATAACTCCATTAAAGTGATAGTTCACTCCAAAATGAAAAATTGTCATGCTTTACTCACGGTCATGTTGGTGATTTATTTCTTTGTTCTGTTACACACAGAAAATGATATTTCAAAGAGTGTTGGTAACCAAAGGGTTGATGGTAGCCATCGACTTCTACAGTATGAAAAAAAAAAATACTATGGAATTAAATGGCTACCGCCAACTCTCTGGTTAACAACACTCTTCAAAATATCATCTTTTGTGTTCAGCAGAAGAAAGAAACTTGTACAGGCTTGGAACGACTTGAGGGTGAGTAAATCATGACAGAACTTTCATTTTTGGGTGCACTATCCCTTTAAGCTTTTTCAGGTAATCAACCTAATTATTTTCATGAAACATATGCACTTAACGTAAAATGTCTCCATAATGAATGCACACGGAAAAGAAAGCACTTGTTGTTTTAAATTATTTACACGTCACATGAGCATTCATGAAACAAAACAACACTCATGAAAACCTTAAAATGCCACACACAGACTTGCAACACGAAAAGGAAAACAATCAACTGATCATTGTAATTGAGGAACAAACTCAGCCTGACATCACCAGAGAGCAAGTTACTGAACAGAGCACTATGCAAATAAAACTGGCAAATGGTCAAACAATGCAACTGTATTATTTATTCATGCCCCAGTGCATGCTGGGATTCCTAGCACTCTGAGAAAACAGCATCTGTGCCGCTAGTTAGTATATAGAAGTAAAATGAGCATTTGCCGCAGTTGTGACAGCGACTAGGCTCCAAGCAATGCCATTAAGATATGAGCAAGAACAACTGCAAAATGCAGTTTCTTAATACTTTTTGTGACCCAAGACGTGACCTAAGTAAGATTCAGTGACACATCACCCGCACATTAGAAGCCATTTACTACCCGCCGGGCCACGTCTCCAACAAGCTAACAGAATTTAATGGGAATAATGGCTGGTTTAATTTGATCAATATTTTTTTTTTTTTGTCTCTTCTCTCTCTTTCTCCGTAATGAGCGCCAGCTCATGTCATTTTCGGTCTCATGCTAGCTGCCAAATGTTCACACACATTTACTTAACAGGCTACAATAAAACATCTTGTGAGATTCTCTTTTGACTTTTTAAAGTCTGATCTAACATCCCATTAACAAACACACACACACACACACTCGTACAAATAGACACACGGGGGTCATGAACTGTTAACAGAGTGATATTTATTCACTTGGACACCCACTATGTACATAATTCATCATGCCATGCACACTCATTTTAGAGTTATATTCACATATTTATGATGAGCTCTCTGCTCCCTGTGCACATACATGAACACGCACACTTTGACATGTAATTATATATTTATGTACGACACACACAAATTCCCACACCTACATGCTTCCATCTAAGGCTTCATGAATCTATTCATGAAAGGTACACACATAATTTCCCATACACATTTTTCAGACACATTTGCAGAGTCATGAACATACGTTTGTGTGTTGTCCATTAGCCTGGATACTAACTCTAGTTCATGCACTGGCCATTAGTTAGTAGAACTTTACAGTATGTTTAGCAAAGTACTTTCTCTCCATCCATTCATCCATCTACCGTTTACCAAGTTATTGTATCATTAAAGGAGAAGTCCACCTACAGAACAAAAATTTACAGATCATGTACTCACCCCCTTCGTCATCCAAGATGTTCATGTCTTTTTTCTTCAGTTGCAAAGAAATTATGTTTTTTGAGGAAAACATTTCAGGATTTCTCTCCATAGTGGACTTCTATGGTGCCCGTGAGTTCGAACTTCCAAAATGCAGTTTAAATGCGGCTTCAAAGGACTCTAAACGATCCCAGCCGAGAAAGAAGGGTCTTATCAAGTGAAACGATTGGTTATTTTTTTTTTTTAATTGACAATTTATGTACTTTTTAACCTCAAATGCTCATTTTGTGTAGCCTTCCGTGTACTTTGTGTATTCCTCATTTTCTTCTCCAACTTCAAAATCACCCTACATCACTTTTTTTTGTAAAGGGGGTTTGATCTTCTTTGCATGTTCACTTTGTAAACACTGGGTCGGTACTTCTGCAGCGACGTAGGACGATTTTAAAGTTGGAGGAGAAAATGAGATGGGAGTTTTTCGACCTACCCTAACTGTCTTGAACTGTAATACACAGTTCACACAGAGCTAGACAAGAAGAGCATTTGAGGTTAAAAAGTATAGAATTTTTTTTTTTTTTTTTTTAACAAAATAACCCATCGTTTCGCTAAATAAGACCCTTCTTCCTCGGTTGGGATCATTTAGAGCCCCTTGAAGCTGCATTTAAACTGCATTTTGGAAGTTCAAACTCGCAGGCACCATAGAAGTCCACTACATGGAGCACATTCCTGAAATATTTTCCTCAAAAAACATTACAAATAAGAAAGAAAGACATGAACATCTTGGATAACAAGGGGGTGAGTAAATTATCTGTAATTTTTTTTGTTCTGGAAGTGAACCTCTCCTTTAAGGCTAACATATTCATACTAAAAGTTAAAAAAAATAAATAAATAAAAAAAGGGCTTATTTCTCTGTATTTAAATAGCTATTCTTGGAAACATTTGGGATAATGTAAGTACACAAGTCAACAAAATATATAACACTTTTCTAGTGGTTTTTGGATATTTTAATAAAAATCTTACATACTGTGCCTTTAATAAAAAACAAAAAAAAAAAAAACAAATAAAAAAAAAAACATTTTGATATTTTGTGTGAAGCATAGATAGATAGATAGATAGATAGATAGATAAAGAGGCCAAAAAATAAAAAAGAACTGTCATAAAAAATTATAAGAGAACCCATTTTGTTGTCATGTGACAAGAAATAGACTCTCCTGACAGATCATTTGGCCTTTAGCAAAGTTAGTTTATGATATGCAAATACTTTTAACTTTGTAAAATGTTTTTTGCTTTGCTATTAGTAGGTGCACCACTTGCAATTTCACAGTCATTAAAGCAAAACTTCTTGAAAATGGCTTTCAAACCAATATGAATACAGAACCAACAAAATAAAGATTGAGACTGCATTTCTAGATTGCGTTTCTAAGCATCCATGTTTATAAATTAGATTTGGAAAGATTTGTGTTTCTTTCATTAAATCCTTATCTTCACTCTCCGTATAGGTTATTGATCCATTTTTTTTTTTTTCATTTAATATGCAGGAACCAAAGAAAGCAGACAGCAGCGTAAAGGGAGAGCCGGTGGGAATTCGATCAGGACACGGCGCGGGGCAAACTCAAACCAGCGTCCCGTCGAGCACGTGCGAAACCTGCTGCGTCACGGCTCCGACGGAGAATATAATTTGAAAAGTTGTCTTCCTTCCTAGAAGGTTCATGCTGAGTATCACCAGCATCTCCCCAGGACCAGCTGTTTGGCTGAATGTCACCATCCCGTTTCAAAAACATTCCCATCTCTCCCATTCATACCGAATGAGAAGCATAAAACGGCAAAAAAGATATGCAAATCAGCTACGCAGCGCCCCGTCTACATCTAAGGGGGGGAATCTTCCGAATGCAGCAGAGTGTTTCCTGTTTCCTCCAGATTGCAGGCTTTGGCAGGAGCCTGGCAATCATTATAACTAGAGGAGACATGTCCCCCTCACTTTTGGAAACTGAGAATGTTCATTGTCAGTGCTTTTGGGAGATAATCATTACTTTTCAAAGATCCGCGCTTTGATGTGTCCCCCCTTTGCTTCTCGAATCCTTCCTCAGCCCCTGATGTCAGCCGTTTTTATTCTGTCCATCAGGTAGTCTTAATAGGCAAATCGGAATAGACAATGTTGGTGCCGCACAATCACGGGCCTGTCCTCCTCTTTCAAAGTACGCTCTAATTATTGCAGAATCTGAATTCCTAATTCCAACCATTTGGATTTGAATTTGATTAAAACAGATCAAACATCACGAGGGTTGGCACGGCCTTATATGTGCGCCTTTGGTGATTACTTCTAATCTGGGAATTTCTGCTCTAATAAGGACACCTGAATTTGCACAAGGGCCTTTGTTTGATAATACATCACATGGGCAATTAAAGAGCACGTTAAGGGGGGCTTCAGGCCTCGTCTTTCATCTAATCAGCAATGAATTTAGCTGTCAGCACCCTAAAAGTCAGTGATTATATGATCGTTCGTGTTTACTAAAAACAGCGACATCTTATTTCACAGGTCATTTCACACTGGATCTTCCTCTTACTAGTCATTAAACTTAAACATCAAACCTCATTAGACTGAAGGTCATTCAAAAATTAAAATGGTGTCGTTGTTTACTCACCCTTGTGTAATTCCAAACCTGTGTGGATTTTTTTTTTTTTTCTCAAAAAAGCCAAAAAAGGCACAGACAGAATCTTCATGTTAGAAGAGCCATTTGGATTCCCCAGAGAGCCTTTCACTGAACAGTTCTTAGGAATCTTTTATTTTTTTTAAAGGAATAGTTCATCCCAACATAAAAATTCGCTGAAAATTTATTCCTCCTCATGCCGTTCAAGATGTAGATGAGATTTTTTCTTCATCTGAATAGATTTGGAGAAATTTAGCATTGCATCACTTGCTCACCAATCTGCAGTGAATGGGTGCCGTCAGAGTGAGAGTCCAAACAGCTGATCAAAACATCAAAATAACCCACAAGTAATCCACACCACTCCAGTCCATCAATTAACATCTTGTGAAGAGAAAAACTGCATGTTTGTAAGAAACGAATCCCTTAAAACATTTTAACTTCAAACATGTCCGTAATCCATAATATTACTTTCTACAGTAAAAAATGTCATCTCGTCTGAATCAGAAGAGAAATATGCACAAGTCAAACACATTTACAATCTAAAAAAGTCCTAAACACATATGTGCATTTTGGTGTGTGGTGATGGCAAGGGATGGACTTTTTCAGCATTATTATGGATCATAGACTTGTATTTTGGCAAGAAGCGACAGTTAAAAGGTACAACACCATAATGATGGATTTCTTTCAGTTTTTAAGAATCATTTTTGTTTTTTCTTAAAGAAATAGTTCATCCCAAAATGAAAAATTGCTGAAAATGTATTCACCCTCAGGCCATCCAATGTAGAGGAGATTGTTTCTTGAAATTTAGCATTGCATCACTTGCTTACCAATGGATCCTCTGCAGTGAATGGGTGCCAACAGAATGAGAGTCCAAACAGCTGATAAAAACATCACAATAACCCACAAGTAATCCACACCACTCCAGTCCATCAGTTAACATCTTATGAAGGGAAAAGCTGCATGTTTGTGAGAAACAACTCCATTTGGACATTTTTTTTTTAACTTCAAACAAGTCCGTAATCCATAATATTGCTTTCTCCAGTGAAAGTCATCTCGTCTGAATCAGAAGAGAAATAGCCTCAGATCAAGTACATTTACAATCTACAAAAGTCCTAAACACATATGCCTGTGCATTTTGATGTGTGATGATGACAAGGGTTGGATTTTTTCACTGGCGGAAGCATTATTATGGATTATAGCCTTGTATTTTGGCCAGAAGTAACAGTTAAAAGTTATAACACCTTAATGATGATTTTTTCTTAAAGGAATAGTTCATCCCAAAATAAAATAAAAAAAAAAATAGCTGAAAATGTATTCCCCCTCAGGCCATCCAAGATGTAGAGGAGATTGTTTCTTCATCAGAACAGATTTGGAGAAATTTAGCATGGCATCACCAGTGTATCCTCTGCAGTGAATGGGTGCCGTCAGAATGAGAGTCCAAACAGTTGATAAAAATATTACAGTAATCCACAAGTAATCCACACCACTCCAGTCCATAAATTAACATCTTATGAAGGGAAAAGCTGCATGTTCGTGAGAAACGACTCCATTAAGACATTTTTTACTTCAAACAAGTCCGTAATCCATAATATTGCTTTCTCCAATGAAATATAATCTTGTCTGAATAAGAAGAGAAATATCCTTAGATCAAACACATTTACAATCTAAAAAAGTCCTAAACACATATGTCTGTGCATTTTGATGTGTGGTAATGACAAGGGATGGACTTTTTTACTGGCAGAAGCATTATTATGGATTATAGTTCTTAGACTTACAGAGTATTTTGGCAAGAAGCAACAGTTAGAAGTTACAACATCTTAATGATGGATTTCTTTCAGTTTTTAAGAATATTTTTTTTCTTAAAGAAATAGTTTATCCCAAAATAAAAATTTGCTGAAAATGTATTCCCCCTCAGGCCGTGAAAGATGTAGAGGAGATTATTTTTTCATAGAACAGATTCAGAGAAATTTAGCATTGCATCACTTGCTCACAAAACAGATCCTCTGCAGTGAATGGGTGCCGTCAGAGTGAGAGTCCAAACAGCTGATAAAAACATCACAATAATCCAGAAGCAATCCACACCGCTCCAGTCCATCAGTTAACATCTTATGAAGTGAAAAGCTGCATGTTTGTAAGAAACTAATTCATTAAGATGTTTTTAACTTCAAACAAGTCCGTAATCCATAATATTGCTTTCTCCAGTGAAAAAGTCATCTCGTCTGAATCAGAAGAGAAATATGCTCAAATCAAGCACCGTTTACAAATTCCTAAACAGTTCTAAACAAATATGTCTGTGCATTTTGATGTGCGATGAGAACAGGGAAATCCATTATGGATTATTATTATATACTCAAATACAGTTTAAAATGCTTTAATGATGGATTTCGTTCTTACAAACATGCAGCTTTTCACTTCACAGTAAGTTAATTGTTGGCTGGAGTGGTGTGGATTGCTTGTGGATTATTGTGATGTTTTTATCAGCTCTCATTCTGATGGCACCCATTCACTGCAGAGGATCCAGTGGTGAGCAAGTGATGCAACGCTAAATTTCTCCAAATGTGTTCTGATGAAGAAACAAACTCATCTACATTTTTTAAAGCCTGGGTGAGTAAATTCTGAGCAAATCTTAACTTTTGGATGAACTATTCCTTTAAGGCAGGAAATACACTACACAACTTTTAAAACGGGAACTGATTTTATGTCCATCATATACTGCATGATTTTCTGCAAAATGTGTCACCTCAGACGGCCCAATCCCTATTTGCAGGCAGGCTCTTACTTTGGGAACTAGCGTTGACTCATCCAGACTGCAAAGCGTGGCACAAATCCGTGCAAAGTCATAGTGTATTCTAGCCTTTGGTATGTAGAGCAAATCTAAAGACACCTGTGCAATGGAAGTTTTCGTGGATGTTAGATATGGATGCTATATATTCCAATTAATTCCTCCAACAACATCAAGGAGTAAATGAAAATGACAGATTTTTACATTTTTTTGTGTGAACTATTGCTGTAGCAACAGTCTCAACTTCTTAGAATCACCCCTTAAAAATATCAATGACCAGCAGCCTTCAGCCTGTGCCATATATACACAGTCTTTATGACTCAAACAAACTTTTTCCTTGAGATATTTTGCTGTTCCACTCCACATACACCTACGGCCTTTCCCGAATCAGAAAGCTTTTCATCAAGACTATAAATGCTCTCTAGATTAATCTCTATTTCAACCCCATTTCATAGTTGCAGCGAACGGGTGACACCATCCGAACGTCAGCGTGAATCGTACAGTGACCTCAAAAGCGTATGAGATCAGACTTGCTAAATTTACTACCCTACTAAAGACAGGATGATTCTCTTGAGCTGCTCCTGCGGTCAACATATATTATTCAAAATAGTGCATAGGTCCATGCTGAGTCCTGCGACTGTGTGTGTGTGTGTGTGTGTGTTTGAGAGAGAGAGAAAGAGAGAGAGAAAATGTTCTTGCTGTGAAAGCTCTCATCCCAGACAGCACACCCTGCGGGAGATGAAGGGAGAAAGATAGAGGGTAAAAGAGAGAGAGAGAGAGAGAGAGAGAAAGGGAAAGTAAGAGTGAGACGGAGGAATCGAGAGTAAAAGAGTGAGTGTCTAGGGAATGCAAAACTTGAACTAAAGTTAGCATTTTCTGTCCGTTCTGATAAGTGCTCACCGTCTCTATGTGTGTGTGTGTGTGTGTGTGTGTGTGTGTGTTTGTGTCGGCCAGCTGGTCTAACCCAGATTGAGAAGGAAAACTTTGTGTCAGATGGAACATTGCTGAGTGGCCTGAAAGTAACAAAGCCATTTTAGCAAAAAAAAAAAAAAAATAGTAGATTTTAGATTTTAAAAAATAAAAAGATGTTTGGATCGATAAAGGGCTGCTCATCATGACAACTTTATGGGACGTGACGTAATTGAAGTCTGTGCATGAAAGAGCAAAGCTCGTCTTTGCTCTCCACAAGAGACAAATCTGAGTTTCTCATCATCTGCTTGTGTATAAGGAAAGCCATCTCTGTGGTCTTTGTGACTATAAAACCAGTCAAATCAGAGACGAATGTAAGACAAGCTTATGAAATTAGAATAAAACTCGAATGTACTACAGACCAGATGGTGTTTGCAAAAATATGGTGATAGTACAATAGAGAAAATGTATTTGTGAAGTATCACGAATGCTGAATTAGTTTAAAGTCACAGTGACTTTCAAAACCCATTTTATATTTAAAAAGAGTAAAATGAGATGCTTAGAGAAATAAAATTACAAGTGGGACTCAGTTGGAGACTGAAATTTTAGAAAAGCTTCATTATCTACAACCATAGCCTAAAACAGTGGTTCTCAACCTCTTTGGCTATCAGCCCCCATTTGTTCACAACAATATTTGACAGCCGGATGACGTTTTATTTATTTATTTTATTATTATTATTGTTTTTATTTTATTTTTATTTTTTTGCAATTTACTGGATAAGGGTTAAGGATTAAAAATATTTTCATGGGTGAAAATATTTTGGGGTGAAAACTTTTTGAACTTGAAAATCAGGGTAATTTTAACATATTTTGTCTTCTGGGAGACATGCAAGTATCTAATTGAGCTTCTGAAGGGCAGTACTAAATAAAAAAAATATGGTATTTAGGCAAAATATGAAAAATGTACACATCTTCATTCTGTTCAAAAGTTTTCACCCCTGGCTCTTAATGCATCGTTTTTCCTTACGGAGCATCAGTGAGTGTCTGAACGTTCTGTAATAGATGCATATGAGTCCCTCAGTTGTCCTCAGTGTGAAAAGATGGATCTCAAAATCATACAGTCATTTCTGGAAAGGGTTCAAATACACAAAAATGCTAAAAAACCAAAGAATTTGTGGACCTGAAGGTTTTTTCTGAAGAACAGCGGGCAGTTTAACTGTTCAGGACAAACAAGGGATTCATAAACAACTATCACAAAAAAAAAAAAAAAAATTTCAGGTAACAACCCAGTATTAAGAATCAACTATTAGTTTCTCTTGTGGACTATATGTAAACATATTTTATATTAAATATCTTATTCAGGTCAGTACTGAATAAAAAATAACATGCATTTTGTATGATCCCTCTTATTTTGGTAAAATAATTTTGCAGATTCTGCAAGGTGTATGTAAAATTTTGACTTCAACTGTATATACTTGTTTTAAAATGCATATTTAATTAATTTACATGATTTCTAAAATCACATTTTTAAAATCAGGCCTAAAATAAGAAAAGAATAATAACTTGATATTTAAAATATCTTAAATTTTAGTTGTTTTGGCTAGTTAGTTTTTTTTTTTTTTTTTTTTTTAATTATTTTTAAATCATCAAATCGTCATATTGAGGCCCCCTTGGAAGTTTTCTCGATCCCCCTGATTGAGAACCAGTGTTATAGTTAACTAAAACTATTATTAAAAAAAAAAAAAAAAACCTTAAAATAAACATTAACTTAAAAAAATAAATAAATAAACATGAACTAAAATAAAATAGAAAACAAATGCAATTATTTTATTTCAGCTAGTTGCCAAGACCAAATGTCTCATCTTCATTGTTTAATTCTATATTAAAATATGTAAAAATAAATAAAAAAAAATAAAATAGCTCATTAGTATGTAAAATAACTAAAATAAAAACAATTTTAATAAACTATATAGACATTTACAAAAACAAACAAACGAAACACACAAATACAAAACACAATAGCTTAAACTACCCAAATGAAAATGGAAAATTAAAAAAAAAAAAAAAAAACTGGTTAACACTACTGGCCCCACCCCCCTGGCCTAGATGACATCAGCTGTAAAGGAAAGTCATTTCAAAGGCACAGAAAGTTATTTGGAATAACATGCACTGATGAATCATGTACAATATGCCCTGGAACATTCATTGTGGAAGTAAATATTCTATTTTGATTTCATGTTGACTAAACATTATATATTTGCAATTTATATATCAAATGCGAAAACATGATCCTGTCAGAGAAGGCATCTACAGATACGGACATTTGCGCACAAAGATTCTGGTGATAAAAATAGGCTTTTGTTCACTCGGAGGTGTTTCTGAGATGCAAGTAATTTCACAGAACGAGCCTCGGGGTCTCACTTTGTGTGTGTGGCAGAGATAGAGCCACAGACAGAGTTGCCCTTAGACAGAAGTAATAATATTTCGAAAGCGCTCCGGGGGCTGGGTTTCACAGACCATTCAATACATGAGAGGAACCAAAGTGTTTGTGTGTTTGCAAGTGGAACACGGCCAAGGTGGACGAGAAAACGAGAGGAAGAGAGGGGCCAGTCTGTATTTGGGTTAAAGGAGTAGAGGAATACACATAAAATCTCAACGATTTTACATCTTCTGATGAAAGTAAATGGGCACTGGAGCTGCCAAGTTCCAAAAAAATGCAAAAATGCACAATGAAGGTAATTCATAAGGCTTGTATGATATATTCAAATGATACATTTGTGATTAACAGACCAAAACTGAAGTCGTTTAGCCTGAAATCTCCCTGGCAGCTTTCAAAACTCATTTAAAGGAATACTTCACCCCAAAATGAAAGTTTGCTGCAAATTTACTCACCCTGAGGCCATCCAAGATGTAGATGAGTTTTTTCTTCATTGGAACAGATTTGGAAAAATTTAGCATTACATCACTTGTAAGTAATTCACAAGCAGTCCACAAGTAATCAACATGACTCCAGGCCAACAATTAACGTCTTGTGAAGCAAAAAGCTGCTTGTTTGTAATAAACTAATCCATTATTAAGATGTATTTAACACTTTTAAATGACGGGTTTAAAGTTAAAATGCTTTTAATATGGAGTTGTTTCTTACAAACACAAATGTTAATTGATGAACGGCAGTTGTGTGGATTACTTGTGAATTATTGTTTTTATCAGCTGTCTGAACCTCATTCTGACGGTACCCATTCACTGCAGTGGATCCATTGCTGAGCAAGTGATGTAATGCTACATTTCTCCAAATCTATTCTGTTAAAGAAACAAACTCATGTACATCTTGAATGCTGAGAAAATGTTAAGCAAATGTTCATTTTAGGGTGAACTGTTCCTTTAAACACTAAGCTTGTCTCATTCATGTTGTTAAAAAGAATAGGAAATGGTTTTATTGTCATTTTCATTATATTTTGCCTAGCATCTCCTTTTGTGTTAGACAGAAGCAATCATTCAGGTTTTGAATGACATGAGGTTGAGCAGATGATGACACAAGTTTCATTTTATGGTGTGCATTATTAAGTGTTTTATGTCTTTTATAGACAGGCTTCTACAATACACATTTATTTTCTACTTTTCTCTCTCCTTCCTTCTCGTCCTCTCTCTCTCTTTCGCTCTACCCACTCATGAAGCTTTGTTTGTGATTTTTCTCATTCAGCACAGCACCAGTGAGCTCATCTTCTTTACAGAAATTTATCTCTCCAAGTCCCCCTCCCTTTCTTATTTCTCTTCAAAGAGACAGAAAACCACCTTGTATCGACCTTTTTCATGGCAAAACTACTTTCAAAAGATGCTTTTGCCTCATTTACACACAATCTATGTCGAGAAGACGCGATCCGCAAGAGCAATTTGGTGTTTTTGACGGATTTGATTTTCCACGCTCTGGTCGTCACGCTTCCTTGTGTTGTTAACTGCTGCCCCCTAGTGGTGACTGGTCGGCATTACGCGGCAAAGGATTAAAAACAGCCTCAGTTTCTCCTCGCCAGGAAGGATAAATATTACTTCTAGATATGTAACGTGTTGCTATGGTGATGGGCTCACGGTTCTCTTTACTGAGAAGCGAAGATGATTCGGAGGACAGCAGCAGCGTAAAGGAATGTGGAGCCGATGACACTGTATGGTGAGCGGCGGACTGTTACCATAGAAATAGGGGATCGTTACACCCCTGAAGCGCGCGCACGCAACGCGTGAACGCTTATTTTATCAATGAAACAACAGGTTTCGTGTGAGAATAAGGGAGGAATGGATGTTGTGAGGGGTTGGGTAAAACGCGATCAAGAGAACAACATACAAGAAAGGTGTGTTGAATTTAAGAACATCTTAAAGAGATAGCTCGCCCCCAAAACAACAACAACAACAACAAAACTCTGTCATTACTTAACCCTCACGGCTTTCTAAATCCGTACGTTTTTTATTATTCTGTGGAACGCAAAAGGAAATATTTTGAAGAATATACAGACATATTGACATCGAATAGTCACTGAATAATTCAAACTGTAAAAACATTATTTAAAAGATGCTATTCAATTTACGTCTTGTTTCTGAAGTCCTACTATCCACCTTTTTTCTGGCAGTAAGAAAGGGCGCGGCCATTTGTAAATTTCATAGGTCTGGCTTCCGGTCTCATCCATGCCCAGCTATTTTTATATGGACAAAAAATCGTTTTTCTGCTTGCAAATTGGTGTCTTACCATATTATTTTAATGTATTATCTTAATTATGAACACAATGGTTTGTAGTTTAAACCTCGTTATTGACCTCATACAGACCTCATAGCGCTGCGTTTGCTGTCTTCCGGCTGTATTTCCACATTGATCTGACAGATTTATGAATGAACCGCTCGTTTTAAAATCTTCCTGGTCTACTGACAATTTTTAAGACATTTGCTTTAAACACTACAATGCTCACGATAATTTTCGTTAGCTCTACAATACATAAATCCACTTTCCAAAAATAATTTCCCTTAGACAGCGATGGCATAGAAATATACACAGCTACCGCACAAACGGAAGTTCAAAGACAATATTCTAAAGATATTGACGCGCTTGTTTCTCTTGGAAGTCGGTGGATAGATTTGTGTTGTAGGTCGTTATTCGCATATTAACCGAAGCATACCGATTCATTGAGATGTTCCGATTTGCAGTCAGCAACATCTTTTTAGTGTATATATATATATATAGTGCAAATCACTTTTAAGGTCATTTAGAATAAGGTTTGACATCTTCAGTCATTGTCACTGCATGTATAAGAAATCTTAAGGGATTTTTTAGTAATTGTAATGACGCTGGTGGCAAAAAATATATGGTAACCAAGTTATACGGTTAATCAATGATTCATTTTTGCTTTCTGTGAAGTTTATGAAGCAGCTTTCTGAATGTCATTCTGTGAAATTATTTTACAGTTGTAGTATAGAATCTATTAAATCATAAAGGTAGAAGATATAGGATAAAAATAAAAAAAATTACACAAGTTAAAGGGATAGTTGGTAACACTTTTTTTTTTTTTAGCATTTTTAATGTTAATTTCAGCATTTACTATTGCATTATTAAAATCACAAGTGTTTGTTAACATTAGTTAATGCACTGTGACATGAACAACTGTATTTTTACACTAACAAAGCTTAATAAATAGTGAAACAGATGTATTGTTTGCTCATGTTAGTTAATACATTAACTAATGTTTACAAATGACACCTTACTGTAGTGTTACTGAATAGTTTACCCGAAATGAAAATTCTTTTACACACCACAATGTTGTTCCAAAACTGTGATTTTCTTTCTTGTGTGAAACATGAAAGTTATTTTGAGAAATATATTTTTTTGCTTTTTTTTTTTCCACTGGTCTAACATACTTGATATATTTTTCTGTGTGCTGCAGAGAAAAAAAATGCTTAGTTTTTAAATGGAAAAACTGTAAATGACAGAATTGTCATTTTTGAGTGAACGGTCCCTTTAAGCCTATGCATATCTTCGTTTTAGCAAGGTATCAGGTTGAAATATATATGATCTATAAGGGAGCGTCTTTGTCTTAAGTTTTGTTACAATTTTAATGGTGCTCTTCTGCAATGTCACGAGATTCTTTTAGAAGAAATGTTTAAAATAGTTTTGGATGGAACACAGCATGTCACACTGTTGACACCGCTTGACACGTTGTCACCTGCCAAACACATTTCTACAAAAACGCTGAGAATAGTCACCGATTTGACATTTGCTTCCTTCAGTTCTGTCCACACACTTCCTTGCACTTTAAGTTCTATGAAACCCTATTAACTCCCCTTTATATTTCCAGTATGTTGTATATGAGATGTTTAAAAACTACAAGCGTTGAATTGTAGCTAGTATTGTGGGGCCGTAGCATCTCCAGCCTATGAAGGCACATTCACAGAGTGTTCAAACACAGCTGAACACATGGGCACAAGCAATCATTCTGAAAGCATTGTTATTGGCAGCTGTTGTTCACAGATTGTTAAAGGAACAGTAACAGATTGCACTTTTGATACAACAGAATGTGCATTCAATATATTAGCATTTTAATCTAGTTTAAGGATAAAATCCCTATCTCCATTTAGACAAAGGTAGCAGAAAAAGAGGTAGTTAAAAGCTTGATTTCTTTAATGCAAGAATCATTATTGTACATTAACAATTCAATGGTCTCTGCACAGCTTTTTTTTTTACAATATGTACCACAAGTCTATGTCAGCACCTACAGGTATTTACATGACATAATGTTACACTGGAGACAAAGGTGCTGGGGGAAAAGAGTGACGAAAGAGGATGAATGGAAAAAAAAAAAAAAAAAAGATGGATGCTCAGGAAGAAAACAAGAGTGATTGAGAAGATGTGCATGACAGCAGACGTATGGCTATCACAGCACTTGTGCCTGCTGCTAGAGCAGAATTAAGAGAAGGCAAAAAAAAAAAGAAAATAATCATGAATTACATTGTCAATAATATTAAAATGAAACATTTGTTGCTTTTCAAAGCCGCAGCGTGGTAACTGAGAGCTGGGGCAGTGACAGGTGCTGGAGGAAGAGGCAGGTACCACACACACACAAACACACTCTAACACAAAACTCAATCGCTCGCTCAGACACTCTCAGACACACACACACACACATCAAGTACTTGTACATACACGCAAACATACAGACATTGCTCATTATGTTGCGAACATGCACACAAAAATGTTTTCTTGTTCCTGCGTTCGATCACATCTCAGTTCAGCCGTAACACAACCTTACACACACACACACAATCAATTCACGCAGCAATATAGTGAATGAGGGTTGTGTGTTTGTCAACAGGATCCTATGGAAGGGCACTTAGGCCTCTGCACTGAACACCATCTCCCACCGATCACCTCAACTGGGCTCTGTAGACCAATCGGAGAATGTGCTGGGCTGTGGTGAGCACTGTTATTGGCTGCTTTTATTTCCTGGTCTGAATAAAGATGGGAGGATGACTGAGGAGTGGCATTTTTTCACGTATTTCGCTGTTGTTGTTTTCTTTTTCTTAAGAGCTCAGATCATCCTATTGCGTTTGTGAGTGGGCGAGTCTGTTATGACATCATTGCACTGGGCGGAGCTTCGTTTACGAGTTCCGTTGTCGAGGTGGAGCGCCATCTCCTCGGCAATGAAAGTGTTGAGGTCCACGTCATGGAGACCGTTCCTGCGGCGACTGGGGGCGGAGCTGGCACTCAGGTGTGTAGGTGAACCTGGGGCTCCGGAGCGCATACTGATACTCGCCATGGCTCCGCTTAGACCTTTAACACACACAGGTAGGATGACTTAATCATACATTTCACAACCCCTAGTTCATCAAGACAACAAAATAGCGACATGCTACCACTATATCTAATCAAAAATTGTTGTTGAAAACTACAGAACCCTGTACATGACATATATACAAAATCATTCCCAGCAAGCTGAATCAAAATCCCCGTGACGTTTTTTTGGCTTTTAGTATGAATTAAGGTTTTCTATAAGCTATTGTGTTTCAAAACAATGACAGAATTCACATTTACAAGACACAAGCATTCAAAATGCTTCAACAATTTTGATGACATCACCCTGCACTTCAGCTTCTCAACTTTTGTCCAATCAAATGCTCTCTAGAATCCAAAGCATCCTGCCCCCTTACACTACAAACAGAGGCTGAAGCTGTGGCTGAAATCGGTCACTTGTTCACAGAATTAGTATTTTGTGTACACTGAATGACACAGTGCACTATATAGGGGATAGGGAATGATTCAGACAATGTAAATATGCTTTTTATTGGGACGAAAGAAGTCTGTGTCACACAGTCTGCCCCGGTCCAGAGAAACAATAGCGTGGAGCGGATCACATGTG
Organism: Cirrhinus mrigala; assembly: GCA_036247105.1. NCBI lineage: Eukaryota > Metazoa > Chordata > Actinopteri > Cypriniformes > Cyprinidae > Cirrhinus > Cirrhinus mrigala. The sequence goes on from CM070007.1 coordinate 34,372,152, forward strand.
CCCGAGTCGGCGCAGACAATAAAACATATCGGACAGATTTAAATTCTACACAGAATGCTATACTTCATAGCTATATGGATGAGATTGTGGCTGTCAAATGCTACTTTACCGAGCTCACAGCTTGGGCCAGAGCTGTTGATATAAAGGAAACTATTGGCCATTTAAAAAGGGGACTGTTTGAAATGTCCCGTCCTGTCCTTCTGTTTTCACATTGAATAACACTGCATGTTATAAAGCACATCAGTGGACCTTTAAGTTATGGGAACAAATTCTTAATTTGTGGCTCCGAATGAAAACGAGGGAGAAAATTCATTAAATGAGAACAAATTTTTTAATTTGTGGCTCCGAAAGAATCAAAACAAGGGAGAAAATTAATAAAACGAGAGAACAAATTCCTAATGTGTGGCTATGTGCAGAGCTCTGTAAAATGACATTATTAAATCTAGTTCATATACTCAGAAAAGCTTAGCCAGTGACATTTTGCTGTATTGTGCTGTACTATTTCTATGAATGACTACAGGCCACAGAGTGAGCTGCAGTGGAAAAATGTACAATGCATATTGCCCAAGGCAAGAAAGCACTTTATATTACACGCTTCAAAGAATGTCATAAGACAAGTTTCTTTGCATTTCAATACAAATGAGATTTCAGATATACATATTTTGCAAATCAAGCAATTAAATGGCACTGTCGTTAGGCTCACTCACCATGCAGAGCAATGGCCTCCCTGAAAGGCTGCAGGTCTGTTTCTACAGATGAACTTGTCTCCGAGGACGTGGGTCGGCTTGGCGACACCATTGCAAGTCTTGGCGGAGCCCTGGAGCTACGTGGCGGTGGGGCTTTACCACAGAGGAAGCTGATAAGATCCTCACGCCGAATAGTCCGCCTCCTTTTCTTCACCCATGCCAGGACATCTTTGTTTCGTCTCTGATGACCGATCTGAATACCCAGCTCATAACTCCGCTGATGGGCATCAACGCTCTCTGGAAGATGGGGAAAAAAACCTTGGCATGAGTATTTCTGTATGTATGTCAGGAATCGGCCTAGCTGCATCAAGTCTCCTACTGTTTGATGCCAGTCTCATTTAAAAATTCTAATAAGGCCTTTTGATTTCAGAAATTGCTCTACGGCGTAAAGCAGAGAGCAAGTAATTTATGTGAAGAAGAAACAGAGCAGCAGGTAAATTATTTCTGATAATTAAAATAAGAAGCTTTTAAATAATGTAATTATGTAAATGTTATAGCATCGATTTCCAAAGCAATTGCGTAACAGCATCAATTCTCATTCTGCCAGAACAGCAGCAGCATCATCATCTCCTCAGGAACAGCAGCCACTGTTCTTCAAATCATTTTCAATCCATAATAGGCAACAAATAAACCACCTCAACCATAACTGGCAGGCATGAAGATTTGTTTCAATTGACAGGGTTTCCATTGCCAGGCTGGAACCAGATTGAAATGAATTATACACTCAGAAAATCTTGAGATTGGGCGCATGATTCATGAAAAGATAAAAGCTCACTAAAGTGTTTATAAGAAAAATGAGGAGGTTTAGAAAAATACACTTGGACTGAACAGTTTCTGGTTCAGTCAAAACTGTGAACTTTCATACTAAAGCATCAAACTTCAACTGGCCACATCCTATATGCTTCGAAAACGTCTCACAATAGCACACTTGCTAAATCAGTCAATATGTAGGCAGCGATCTCTAGTAAACTGAACAAACAAACACTCCCTGTTCCTGACAGCTCCTAATAACGCGACTCAAATCATCCACATGACACATCTGACATCCTCCCCACCACATCATCTCTCATTACTCCAAACCAAACAGACAAACATCTGAATGATGACTCAAGATTTGCTAGCAGACGATGGCATACACTTTATTGTCATGGGTTTAAGGTTTCATAAATGCAATCTAATAAATCACAACTACTCTAGGCTGTGAATAAGACTTCCACTATTACAATCAGAGAGATTCTGCCTGGAGAGAGGAATAAATCAACAGGATTTTAAGAACTGCTGTCGACCATGTAGTTGCTAGTCTATGTATGAACACCCTACAAATCGCTGTTCAACAGCTATTTTTTTTAATGGGCAAACAGGTGCTCTCCATTATATAGTGGGTTCTCAGATTTTAATTTACTTAATTTTAATTTAGTTCTGTGTTCTGTTCTGTAGCTTACAAAAAGTGTCTTGTTTTTGCTATGAGTGCTTGAATTACTCACTTTACCGATTTATTAGAAAACAGCGTTTCATAGCCTTTCAACCTTATTCTATTTTGTTGTAACCAAGATTGATTTACATGAACTAAGCAAACAACAAATCGCTCAGTTGATCAGCAGCTAATAATTTACGAATAAGCTGCCTAGTCACTCCAAATTTTGTTCAGACTCAAAACAATGACTCTAAATAGCACATATTAGTACCTTAAGGTACATTTTAATACCTTCCCAACTAACAGTTTTGTACCTATTTTTTCTGAGACTGTAGATCCAACCAGTGACATTGCTCCTTACAGCCTGCAGTCTAATGCTATTGGTTTGTGCTACAGTTAAGGTTCACACCAATGATGAGAGCTGTAACGGTAACTATTCTATAACTATTCTAAGTGTTAATTTCAAGTTCTAAAATAATCAATCTAATTTTATGAGAAAGGAGAAGTCCATGCCACAAATTAAAAAAAAAAACTCCCAGATGATGAATGAAAAAAAAAACATTAGCCAATCAGAATCTGCCTGACTTTAAAGAGCTCAAGCATTTAAATAGTCACACGACATAACTGAAAAGTGTGCATATAATAAGTATGCATTGGTGTGGAATTAATATAGTCATTATTCTTAATGAGAATGGTCCTGTTGTCTTTAAAAGCATTAAAGACCTTAAGTGAATGAAAAATAAGTGTGATTCCAATATAAAAAAGATGCAAAATTAATACAGTAAACTGCAGCCCAACTAATGGCAAACCACAAACAGTCACTTAATTCTCAGCTTACCTTTGTATAGGTTAGTGACGGCAGTTGCAGCATTTTGAAAGGGAACCCATAAGGAAAGCCCCTGTTGTTGACATACTCTATCTGAGGGAATGAACAGACAGGAAATGTTTACGTTGCAAGTAGAGATACATCATTTCCCGTCTTATTATGACACATACATTTAGCCACCGTGTTAAAGAGAGCCAAGAAAGCACCCGAGACAACTAAACCAACATCAGCTTTATATTTAGTACCTTAACGGCCTCTCACACTGGCTGTGTGTTATGAGATAGCGAGCTGCCTACTTAAACAGCACATTTGGTCAGCATAAGCGCGCTTGGAATGTTCTAAAAGCGTCTATGATGACCATAAGTGCAGCTCTCTATGTTTTGAGACACAGCCATTAATTACACGACGTCTAAATTTGATATGTAGCAAGAGGACTCTACGCCATTTTGTTGAGTAGCTTTAGTTTATCTGATTGTACCGGCTTGTCCAAACCACAACTTTGAGTATAAATCGTGCACTCGCAAATTAAACCAGCTTTATGGTGTTTTATGTATTTAATAAGTAATATGAACAACCCCAGCTCTAACACAATAACTCACAATCTTTGAACTTAGCCTGCTAATCCTGCCTTCGCCATTTTGTTTCGCATACTATTATTGTTCTTAACGAAAAGTCACGATTTCATCAGCTCATATTATAGTTTGCATCCCTAGATCTTTTTGTCGACACATGTGACGTTTGAGTTCACAACAGAGGAGTTTTCGATCACAGATCGAGTTATTTTCATCAGATGAACTCCTCCCTGCACTTCGCCATTTTGTTTTGCTTGATAAGACAACCAGCTGGGTGACGCTTTAAATATCTTAAAAGACGTTTAAATGTACCGTAACTAGTTTTATCAACAAACAAAGACGGGTAACCGGTGACACTTCTGAAATGTATCCTCACAGAAACGGATTTGTGTCAGTTTACGTTCCTCGTCTTCTACTTAGCATCGATGCTAATCTGTAAACGCCACCGACCTTCAAAACAGCCAAATAAGATGCGAAATAATCCGAATTGAGTCCTAAACATGTGTTTTATTGTAAAACAACCCCTCGGGGTCTTAATTAGCCCGCATTAGATTTAGTTTGCCGGCTATCCGTTGAGCTTATGAGTTAGTGTCCTTTGTTTGCCAGTGTCAGCTAGCCGGCTAAAGCTAGCTCTCAGTGACTTTTTATGACACATTTCGCACCTTTATACAGTTGTGCGACGGCGGTGGCCGAGTTCTGGAAGAGATGCCAGAGTTTTTGCTGGCTCTGTTCGGTCTCCTCTTCACTCGGTTCTTCTTGCTCGGCCTCGGCTAGGCACTGCCGCTCCCATTTGGAGAACCAGTGCTCGGGTCCGTGTTCCTGGATCTCCGCTTCCCCCTCCTCCTTCTTCTCCTCCATGGCCGCAAAAACACTTAAACCGCTGCTGTAATGTTGTAACGTTCGCTTAAAAAGTTCTCCGTGGTGATTAAACCCGGCCGTGGTCGATTGTCGGCGGCGGCCTCATCGACAGCTGTTAGTTTACGTCTGCATATTGCGAACGGTGCTTGCACTTCTCCGCCACACAGTCGATGAAAACAACTTAACGTTGCCGAGACTCAAACCCCGCCCTCTTGAGTTATGCTCGACGCGCATTGGCTACAGACACGCGGGGGCGTGGTTGGGCGTCAACGGCTCAACTGTTCATTAGATGCGTAAACTGTCTGTCATCTGTCACAGAGCGACAATGAATGAAGACACCGCCCCTGTTTATGTGAACTGCCACACCAAATACTTGAGCCTCAAGTACACTGAGTAGGAACGCAAGATTGCGCAAGCCCATAATGAGTCCCTATTCATGCAGCAAGTGTCCTTAAAGTCTTTTCCTGTTGCTCTTCTGTTCATTACAGTTGGCGTCTGGTAAACAAAGAGAAAGGGATTTTGATTATACAGCATGTTGTGATGCCCTTCTTTGGCCTACAGAGGGCGTCATTATACCAGTACACGAATGCATCTTTCGTGCTCAAAACCAATTTTAAAGTCACAGACGTCTTTACGGGTAGGGAACGAATTCAGAGAAAACAATTTCACGGTGGCATATTTTAAAACTCCTCTTTTTATGTATATACACACGACTATATATCATTCTCTCTAAGAAAACATGTTAGGTCATTGTACAGTTTTATTTAACCCTGAAAAAATAGACAGTCACACATTTTTTAAAACAATTTATTGAACGTCGAGACAAAATATCTAAAGAAATTTAAAAACAGTTTGCATGTATTTTTTTGTTGAGTTCAGAGGCCCAGACTGATCAAAAATATAAAGTTTGGTGCAGTTGGTGAAAAAGTAATTCTAGTAACTAATGTAATGTAAGTTTAACTTTAACGCGGAAGTAAGCTTATGGGCGAGACTTCCGGTTCAGTAATGAGAATAATAACAACGTCCAGTTAACATGGTTAGACACACCAATTTGCAAATATCAAGCAGCAAAACAAGCTGTTTGTACAAATAGCTGGAGGCAGATGAGACCGGAAACCAGACCCATAAAATTTACAAATGGCTGCGCCCAGCCACCCACTCTTACGTGTAGAAAAAGGTGGATAACGTAATCTCTGTAGTCGTTATTGTTGCTGACAAAACAAAATGCAATGCAGTACAAAGATGACCGCGAGATATAAATGTTGAAAGGGTTATAAACATTCCTCAAAAGCCTGATGTATCGTATTTTAACATGATTTTTCATAAAAAAGAATATTGATAATCAAGTTTCAATGTTCAAAATCAAGAAAACATTCAGTTCAACTGTTGGTTTACATTTGCTTTATAAAAATATGTAAATATTTCACAACAAATACAGCTTTCAATCACATGACAGATTTATAAATTTGCATATTAAATATGATGTAGTAGCCTTTATAGGGCTGAAGAAAACTTATCAATGAGCTATACTGAATTTATCTTTTAAAAAAGGATGTTTATGGAGGTTTTGATTACATGTCAAAAAAAAGTATAAGCATATCGATTTTATGTTGTTAGAAAACCATGAACATTAAAATTAGTGATACTTTTCCTATTAGGTAACACTAATAAACATTTATAATGTATAAACATTTAACCTCTTCTGAGCCATGTTATATGTTTCATAAGTGCAGGAGTTACATAGCAGCAGGTGTTACGTAGAACTGGGGCATGTGAGGACTTTGACAGGAGATGCACAGTGACCTCTGGTTGTATGGGTAATTCACGTCTGGAGTATAAGGTCCTGAAAGGGCGGAGCATCAACAGACTCCTAAATGTTCATTACACCTGGAAGCTTGTCACTGTTTCTCTTCTCTTGTCTGCCTGAGTCTTTCCAGCTCCATGGATGTACATGATCTAAAAATGTTGCCTGCTGGGAAAAGCGATGACACAGAAGTGTTTGTAAAGGTGCCGGGCCCAACTCTGACATACCAAAATATTCACTACTGCGTAAGAGAAAGCCGTGGACCGTGCCGCAAGAGAGGGCCTAAGCGAGAAATCCTAAAAAATGTCAGGTTAGTGTCTGTGTGTATTTATGTGCTGTACTTTTTGAGCAATGTTGTCTGGGCACTTTCCTAATGAGAATGAGTAACATATTTCTATCTGGGCACTAGATCGGTCGTGGGCCCCCCTGGTTGCCTGTTTACAGCAACATTGCATAAAAAGTTGCCCCGTGTATCATCACCTTTAGAGCAGATGCTTCATATTTGATATCTTACATAGACCATATTCAGCAAAACATACTGCTGCGCACTCAAATTTGATTATTAAATTTGATTAATAATTTTGATACCGATAACAGTTATCTTTAAGATAAGCATCCGAGAGCTATTTGATATGCATGTGTATGTCAGTGTCTTTCTATGTGTTTTTACATCTGGAAAGGAAATGTTTTGTGACCTGATGCTTAAATATTTATCCTGAGTTTAGATGTTCAGAGATTTCTTTCTTTCTTTCTTTCTTTTTTGTGTTCTATGCATTGGATAAGGAACTATGATGAATGTTTTTTTAATGTCAGAACACAAGAAATATAACAAACTCTATCAATGTTTTTCTATTATTGTATAATATAAATGTCAAACGATACTTTATATTCTTTACCATAACATTATCATATATTTAATGATTATGTAATTTCTATGTATATAGACTGCTCTTTTATTGCATATGTCATAATGAAATCAGATAACCAAAAAACGTGCCTTATGTAATAGCATTTAAATCAGCTGTTAAATAAAATGACTGTCAAACTCAAATGTATTATTTAGTATGGTAAATTATGTAATACTGTTCAAATGTTTTAGATCTGTAAAATCTTGAGAATGTTTTTGAAAGAATTGTTTATGCTCATCAAAGTGGCAATCATTATATCAAAAGTAAAAACAATTTAAAATATCATTATTATTATTCAATTTTAATATTTAAAAATGTAATTTATCCCTGTGATGGTAAAGCTGAATTTTCAATTTTAATTCTAATATGCTGATTTATGCTCATGAAACATTTTTTATTATTATTAAAGTCACTTTGCTTAATATTTGTGGGAATTGTTTTTCAGGATTTAATGAGCAGAAAGTTAAAAGAACAGTATTTATTTGAAATAGAAATCTGTTGTAAAATTATGCATGCCTTAACTGTAATGTCTTTACTCTTTTGAACAATTTAATTCATCCTTACTGAATAAAAGTATTAATTTCTATGTTTTGAAGTATTTGTAACGTCAGGAGCTATTTTTTACTATTTCCACCAAATTTGTCTCTTGATAAAGTACTTTTTCATTGATGAAATCTCTGTTGAACCTGTTGTAATGATGCAAGCGTATTAAAATATATTTGATTTAATTTAGATAATGTCACATGAAGCACATTTTATTTGATAAATATTTTTACAGTGCACTTTTATGACTATTTCGCTGTTTCCTCTTTTAGTGGAATCATGAAAACCGGCCTGAATGCAATTATGGGAGCAACAGGAAGCGGCAAAACATCGTAAGACGCTCACCGAATCAACAGTCTATAAGATTACAACTGACAACAAGCTGGCAACTACACTCAGTTTCTAACCTCTGTTTTTTTGTGTGAAGGCTGTTAGATGTGATCGCTGGTAGGAAGGATCCTCGAGGTTTGCGTTCAGGTCAAGTTCTGGTTGACAACAAGGTCGTGACCTCAGACCTCCGTCTCATGTCTGCCTATGTCGTACAGGTGAGAATGCAGAATTTTTAAAAAGGATTAAGGAATATGCTGCTCTGTTGTGTGACAGCGAAGATTATTGTGTAATAGAACTATTTTTGTCTCCTGTTTCAGAGTCTTTTACTTAGCTCAGTATCGAACACATTCATTTAGTTGGTTTAATTCCCAACATTTTCTTTGATCTCTGTCTGTCTGTCTGTGTCCATCTGTAGGATGATGTCCTGATGGGCACTCTGACTGTGCGGGAGAATCTCTTATTCTCTGGAAATCTGCGGTTGCCAAGGAAACAGTATTCCACTGCTGATAAGGAAAAAAAAGTGGAGAGCATCATTCAGGAGCTGGGATTAGAGGACTGCGCACACACCAAGGTTAGTCACAAATGCTACTGACGCTTTTTTAGGTCCAATTTAAAAAAAATAAAAGAAATTTATATAAACATTGCCTTGTATATACGACTCATTCTTTTTGATAATTTTTGTGGGGCATATACCTAAAAAGGTAACTGTCTATAGATTGCAGGAGAAAAGGTAAAAAAAAGTCTCACAAAAATTAAATAAAATGATTTTATTGTTTGTTTAGTTTTGGATTTAGATTTATAGGTCTTGAATAAGAAGTAGTAAAATAATAGTTCAAACTTAAACACAAAGTTTTGTTTTAAAATATTATTGATATTTGAAAAATGTCTGTTCAGAAAAATAAGTCAAGGTCACAAGGTTACAAATATCTTTTAGAAAGATCTTTTTATTATGAGGAATTTATGGTATTAATCACTCAAAAATCTTTTTACCTAAAAAATTTAATATTAAAAATATAAAAATTAAAACAAATGAAATACTATCAAAAACAACATATTAGTTTCAGTGAATAAAATGTTCTAACACATAAAAATAATTTATTTAGGCAATTACCTCAAAACATTACTGAAAGTTTTGACTAGTATGTAAAATTTTAAAATTATATTGATAAAGACAGAAACTTCACAATATTTCTATGTAGGCGACACATTATATATAAATGGCACAGCTAAATGTGACATTTATTATAATGCCTTTACATGAATATTGCTTTATACTCACTTAAATTAAAAGTTTGAATATTTCTAATGTTCTTTAACAGTTTAGGCTTATAAAATGTTACAAATAATGGCATAAATTTTACTGTAATGTTGAATTTTACTCATTGTATCCTCAGACATTGATACAAAAAATCCATTTAACAGAGCATCAGAATTGGTATCTGTGATATATGCTATAATTCATAGAACTTATATAAAGATTCTATTAAACAAGTATTTAAAATATATTGTCTTCATATTGTTTCTATGATAATTTAGAGATTCAGTGTGGAAATATATTTATGATAACAAATTTTAATGTTAGGTACAGGAAAAATGTGCAACTAATTATTTTTTTTTCTTTAATTGTTTAATAGCACTACTTTAAATGTATTAAATAGATATGTCTTTTTTCAAGATTGGTACAGAGTTCATAAGAGGTGTATCAGGAGGAGAAAGAAAGCGCTGTAGCATTGGCATGGAGCTCATTACATCTCCTACTCTTCTGTTCCTGGATGAGCCGACCACGGGCCTCGACTCCAATACAGCTAACAGCATCATTGCTCTCTTGCACAAGTACAAACTTATTTTAATAACCCTCCATAAACCTCAGATATAGTGCCTACTTGTCTGGTAACCACTTGAAATCTTTATGTTTATGTCATTTTATCCTATCACTTCAGCTGTCCTATTTCTCTCATCTGATCCTTTAGGTTGTCACGAGGTGGTAGAACTATAATTTTCTCCATCCACCAGCCACGTTACTCAATCTTCAGGCTCTTTGATCACCTGACACTGCTTCATAAAGGAGAAACCGTTTATGCTGGCCCTTCCGGCAAAGCCATGGACTACTTCCAGAGTCTGGGTATAAAATATATATGTATACTTGATATGCTGATCAGATGAATGTGAATGAAAGGAAATTCTTATATCAGAGTGATCTCATCCAACTTACAAAAATATCACTGTTTTTTGGACACTAGAACACATGGTAATCTGTGAAATACCTTGGAGTTCCATATAAACACTGTAATATAAATATAATAATCATACTATGGTCATTTTTATTTTATTTTTTATTTTTTTGTATTTCATTAAAAAAATTATTTATTTGTTTATTTGTTTGTTTGATCAACACCAAGAGAAATATTCCATTATTTGCTACAGTAGACAAGTTGCCTATTTATTAAGGAGTTTAATCAAAACAAAAAATGACTAGCATTTTTGCTTCTGCAAACGCAAAATACTACAGTATTCCATAGAATTCACTTAATGGCTAATATCTTTACTACTGTGTCTTGCTAAATAATCAGGGGTTCACATATGTTTTTTGGTCTGGTTCTCATGAGAACACCTAGAGATTTGGTTTGGTGCTCATCCTGTGCATTAAATATAACTATAAAAAATAAAAGAATTAATAGTTAAAATAATATAATTGTGCTTTGTTTTTTTTTAAATAATAAAGTGTGATAATACTATTATATTTTAAAATAAATATTATTTTATTATACATTTTAAATTATACTTTAAAAATAAAATTTTTTATTTATTTATTTTTAAATGAATTTTCAAACCTAAAATCGGCAAACTTTTATTTTGCCGGTTTTAGCGCTGCTATCAGCTATGATGGTGTGCAAATGAGCGGTCTGAACATATTTAATTTTTTTATTTCCAAACCATATTATTTTAATGTATTATCTTAATTATAAAGACACTGGTTTGTAGTGCAAACAATTTTACCCTTTACTGCATGTTGTTATTCTTCTCGTTAATTTCTCTATATCGGAACCACCGGAAGTCTCGCCCATGAGGTGGATAGAAAAAGAATATTTATCTGTCATGTTTTTAGACATTATTAAATTAACTTTTATTTTCTGCTCTGTTGATTAGGTTATACATGTGAGGCATTCAACAACCCTGCAGATTTCTTTCTGGACATAACAAATGGGGAGACCTCGTCTTCAATGCCAACAGGTGATACACATCCACAGACATGCAAATATGAACACATAAATGAAACGGAGGCAGCTTTTTGTGGTATTGTTCGGTCATACGGCTCAGTGGATCAAACATTTCTCTCTGTTCCTCAGAGAAGTCATTGGCTGAGCTTTACCGGGAGTCTCAATACTGTGCTGCTGTCAAAGAGGAGTTGAACAGTATCACCGGATCACCAGATCCCTCATCTAAGGCCAATAGCAAGGCAGCATCCTATGCCACATCATTTTTCTACCAGGTTTGTTTCATAAGAAATTTTTTATTTTTTTTTGCATGTGTGTTCAGTAAATGATTAACCAGTACATTCACTTAACCTGCTGTTCAACTTCAGATCATATCTGTTATCAGGTCAGTTATAGGTGAAATGAACAAAGAGCCATAAACCTTGTCTTTCAGATTTCAGATTTTTTTTGTGTGTATGTGTACTTACATGAAATCATTTATAGTTGAGGTCAAAAGTTTACATACACTTTGCAGAATCTGCAAAATGTTAATTATTTTACCAAAATAAGAGGGATCATACGAAAAGCATGCTATTTTTTTATTTAGTACCGACCTGAATAAGATATTTCACGTAAAAGCCATTCATATATACACGAGAAAAAAAAGTTTTACATACTTTACAAAAGTTTACATACGCTTCTTATTCTTAATACTGTGTAGTTACCTGAATGATCCACAGCTGTGTTTATTTTTTTGTTTAGTGATAGTTGTTCATGAGTCATTTGTTTGTCCTGAACAGTTAAACTTCCCGCTGTTCTTCAAAAAAAATCATTCAAGTCCCACAAATTCTTTGGTTTTTCATCATTTTTATGTATTTGAACCCTTTCCAACAATGATTTTGAGATCCAGTCTTTTCACACTGAGGACAACTGAGGGACTCATATGTAACTATTACAGAAGGTTCAAATGCTCACTGATGCTTCAGAAGGAAACACGATGCTTTATGAGCCAGGGGTGAAAACTTTTGAACAGAATGAAGATGTGTACATTTTTCTTATTTTGCTTAAAGGTCATATTGTTTTTATTTAGTACTGCCCTTCATAAACAGAAGAAGACACTTAAATGTTTCCCAGAAGACAAAATAAGTTAAATGTACTGTGATCTTCAAATGCAAAAAGTTTTCACCCCCTAGCTCTTAATGCATTGTGTTTCCGTCTGAAGCATCATTTGCATATGAGTCCCTCAGTTGTCCTCAGTGTAAAAAGATGGATCTCAAAATCATACAGTCATTGTTGGAAAGGGTTCAAATACACAAAAAAACCAAAAAAATTTTGGGACCTGAAGGATTTTTCAGATGAACAGCAAGCAGTTTAACCGTTCAGGACAAACAAGGGATTCATGAACAACTATCACTAAAAAAAAAAAGAAAACACACAGATGTGGATCATTCAGGTAACAACACAGTATTAAGAATCAAGAGTATGTAAACTTTTCAATGGGGTCGTTTCTATAAATTATAAACTATTATTTCCTCTTATGGACTATATGTAAATGTCTTTTATGTGAAATATCTTATTCAGGTCAGTACTAACATGCATTTTGTATGATCTCTCTTATTTTGGTAAAATAATTAACATTTTGCAGATTCTGCAAGGTGTATGTAAACTTTTGACCTCAACTGTATGTGTGTTTGTATGTAGTTAAAGGTGGTATGTTGGAGGACAGTGCTGAACGTTGTCAGGAATCCTCAGACCTCATATGCTCAGATTGCAATGAACATTCTCTTTGCTCTGCTGATTGGACTCATCTACTACCAGATGCCTTTAACTCTTCCTGAGGCTTTGCAGAACAGGTACTGATAGATCCATGCATCCATCCATCAATCCATCCATTCTTCATTACTTATAATGTGTGTGCGTGTGTGTGTGTGTGTGTGTGTGTGTGTGTGTGTGTGTGTGTGTGCAGGATTGGAGCGTTCTTCTTTCTCATCATCAACATGGTGTTTGGCAACCTATCAGCAGTTGAACTCTTCATTAATGAAAGAGCAATCTTTGTGTGAGTATGCTATTAGCAATTATGTCAAGTCACCCTTGTTTTAAAGCAGCTTCACAGTGACAAACAAGAAAATAATGATTTAGTGATGCAAACAGAATTCCGTTCTGCTGTAAATGACAAAATGAAATGAAATCAGTTCTTTGTTAATTGAGTTCAGTTCAATAACATAATTGTTCATCAACTGTGAAATGAGTTTATTTTTATCTATAAAGCATCTCTGTAGAATTCAGCAATGTCATCATTCAGCTCAGTTCAGTTCAAATCCAATATGGTCCATTTAGTCAAGTCAATAATATTGCCGAATATTAAGTGCCCCCAACTACGCAAGCCAAAAGGTGACAGACTGAAACTTGTGGCCAGATGAACCAACATTATGTGGCTTATTTCCAGGCTGCATCACTAGTCAGAAGTGTAGACTGATATCTTTCAAAATATTTTGTCCAGTTATGCTTTTATTTCAGATTTATTTTACTAACACAAAGGATTTTATTAGTATTAGTTCTTTTGGATAATAGTAAGAGCATTGCAATTTATGTGTCCAGATTCTGTATATATTAAATTTAATTGCTATTACAAAGTCTGTTTTTATGTGTGTGTGTTTTAGGCACGAGAACTCCGGTGGATATTACCGTACATCTGTGTATTTCCTGTCCAAGGTGTTTGTGGATCTGATACCTAATCGCATTGTGCCGATTCTCATTTTCTCCAGCATTTCTTACTATATGATGGGTCAGCACTTATAATGCATTATTAGTATGCTAAATGTAAATGTATACTAAATAAAACATAAATATGCACAGCAAGTGTACATATATATATATATATATATATATATATATTTATTTGTAAACAGGTTTGAATCCATCGTTCACATCCTTCCTGTGCTTTGCATTGACCATGTCTATGGTCAGTCTGGCAGGAGTCAGTTTGGCCTTCCTGGTCAGTGCCAGCGTGAGCTCATTCGCCATGGCCAACGTCCTCATTACTTTGCCTTTTGTCTTCATGATGGTCAGAATTTAAAAACACTTACGTTATCAGTATGTTCTTGTTCTTCGTTATTCTCTTTCTTATTCACTCTTTCTTTCTCTACCTTTGTTGCAGGTATTTGGAGGTTTCCTGGTGAATCTCAACTCCATGCTCAGCTGGCTGTCCTGGCTCAAGTGGGCCAGTATCTTCAAATATGGACTAGATGTAAGGAGGAGGAAAAGAATATATAGATTCTCAAATGCAAAAAGTGTTAGCAAAAGAGTGCATCACTTTATCAGATAAGAAGTGCTGATTATACTGCAACTGTGTGTTCTTTTTTCTAGGCTGTGACTATAAATGAAATGAAAGGGCAGGTCTTCTACAGTGGCAATGCTACGTAAGTTGCTCAAACTATACAAAGATAAAGAGCAATTCAAATTAAGTTTGCTAAGTTTTGCAACTCAACCTCTTGCATCATGACAGACACATGCACTACCGTTCAAATGCTTGGGGTCAGATTTGATTTTTCTCAAAGCAACTTTTAATTCAGCAAGCATTTATTAAATTGATCAGCACAAACATGTTACAAAAGATTTTTACCCCTCACACAGAAGATATTCTTTGAGTCACTGATCAATTAAGTTAACTTGATAAGCGAACCTAGATTTTTACGTCTTATATTTGTTTTCTTTTTCATTGTCAGACTAACAGGAGAGATGTATCTGCAGTCTCAAGGGATTGACTACAGTGTGTGGGGCTTCTGGCAGAACCAGGTGGCTCTTTTGGGCATTATACTGGTGTGTATGGTGTTTGCATACATACAGTTACTCAGGATCAACCGCTGGAAATAATGCACGTGTTCTTCATAACACATTCATTCCTACAGTTTAATTTCACCATTTTTTTATTTACACCAAGTGCATTTCTGTCCAAGTTCAGTTGTCTGTGTAAATCAGGGGTCAGAAAACTATGGTATGCATGCAATGGGGAAAACTGCATGGCGATGTGCATTTTGAGGTAACCTTTACAGCCTGTCAGGAACTAAATACTATTAAAGTCTGAAAATCAATGGGCGTTAGTCTATAGATGTGTGACCGATGCGCTTATGAGGCGCTTTAGATCAGTTCTGTGGCGTTTTTTTGTTTCGAAATGTTTTAAAATTTCAGTGGATCGTATTTCTGTTATTTAATGATATAATTGATATTGCATTTCATATATTATTATTTCAATAAAAAAAATTGCAATGGTATTGCAAAAACTGCTTTTTATGCATAAGCTATGTTATTTTTTGGACTGAGTTTTTGTTGTAGTTATACAGTTTTGACCAGCAGGTGTCACCAGCGTGTGGCGTTTCGAATGCTTCGAAACAGTGAATCGTGTTGATTCAATAGATTCGAATCTTCATTAGCTTTCGTTTAGCTTTAGTCATACTACGCGATTGAGTGCATGACAGCTTACAGTTTTTTTCAGTATTTGTTGATCGAAGTAATACTATTAAATAAATTACCGCTATATATTCTGGTTATTTTTAAGTTGGTACGAATCACAATGACTGCGTTGTGATTCACATACAGTGGTGTTCAGTAGGGTCACACTGTTAATCTGTTTTTCAAAATCTAATTTAAACATTAAAATTAACTAACTTTTAGGACAGTTTCTTTTACTGAACAGTTTAAAATATCTTTTTGGCATAGTGGTTAAACAAAACAATAAAAATGGCACTTCATGCCCAAAAGGTTGCTGACCCCTGATGTAAATTATAATATTTAAATGTAAGTATTCATCTAACCTTTTGGGGATTGACAAAGGATACTTTTTTGAAAGTGTGAAATGCTCTGTAAAGTTAAAATAGACATGTTGTACAACTATCTGTATTTAAATGCTTTTTTGCTCAATTTAGTAAAATTATTAGGTAAAATGATTCATGAAAAGTAATCTGACTAAATGTTTATCTTGTTTTTTAAATGTTTATCACTGTTTTTGTGCAGTTGAATGATTAACTCAACTTTATAGTTACTGACATATAGCCTTTGTGACATGTAAATATAAAAAAATATATATATTTAATGAAAACAAAGTTCTCAGTTGTGACCCTGGACCACACAACCAGTCATAAGTAGCACGGGTATATTTGTCACAATAGCCAACAATACATTGTGTGGGTCAAAATGATCAGTTTTTCTTTTTGGCCAAAAATCATTAGGATATTAAGTAAAGATCATGTTCCATGAAGATATTTTGTAAATTCCTACCATAAATATATCAAAACATAATTTTTGATTTTTTGAAATTTTTTACTTAATTTGAACAACTCTAAAGGCGATTTTCTCAATATTTAGATTTTTTGCACCCTCAAATTCCAGATTTTCAAATAGTTATGTCTCAGCCAAATCCTGTCCTAACAAACCATACATCAATGGAAAGCTTTTTTATTCAGATTTTATGATGCATAAATCTCAGGGTCACAATTCTTTGTGCACATGGAATGCATGTTTTACAAAAATATATTTTGCTCTGTTTAACCAAAATATTAATTATAGCCTATACTTTAAAATCCATAAATGTCATGTATTTTAATCTATATTTTTTATAACAATAATAAAATTGAAATGTGCATGTAAGTTTGTGTGCTCAAGTGAATGCATGTGAAAATGTTTTCCTTTTATAGGAAGTGTTGAGTAATTTAACCACTAGGCGGCAGCAGCGTTCTAAGTCATGGCCTGCTGCAGGGTTGCCAGGTTTCCACAACAAAACCCGCCCAATTGCTACTCAAAACTAACCCAATCATGTTTTTTTGTCTGGGTTCCCCTGGTAAATACATATTTCAGGGGCTAAATATGACGTTATTGGGGTCACTTCAACCCGCGGGCATCAAAAACAACCCGCGGCAACAGTGTAAAAAGTAGCCCAATTCCGCGGGAAAACCGCGGACTTGGCAACACTGACCTGTTGTCACCTACACATTCCTCCATGTCTTCCGCTGCCCTGTTATTAATCACACACACTAAACTACTGTATTGTCGGAAGCAGTTTGAATATTATTTATTAACATAGTAGCTATTAACTGAAATTTGTCATTCTGTCTTTTAAGGTAACATATAGAATACATAAACTTTGCAAGGCAATTGTTTACTGGATATTTTCATACTGAGGAAAGTGAATTCTCAGCTCAGCGCTCTTTGTTTATCTATAACAGCAATTTGAAGTGAAATCTCTCTGTCATATAATTTGTGCTCCAGTTGTTGCTGTATTGTCCAAAGCTCATAGACGGCAGCTGCAGACATTTCTGTGTTATTGCCACATAGAATATTCACATCTGTTAGATATTAGTAAATCCTTATGTGTGTTGTGTGTGTGTGTGTGTGTGTGTGTGTGTGTGTGAGAGAGAGAGAGTGTCTATGTGTGTAGTGCAGTCTTCTTGAGTTTCATTCAGAGCCTCAATGTCAGTGTGAAAAATCTTGGAAAGCCTCCAAGGTCGAGGTGGAGAGAATTCAGAAGAAAATAGTTAAGGAACAGAGGCAGATAAAATGGAGAAAGACAAAGAGAAGGTAAAAACAAAATCTACCCACATTTGCTTGGAAATTCTAGTTACAAATGTCATCTACAAGGGACAAAATAGGTTGTTTATTTAGCGTAACTGCATAACTGATGATAACATATTATGTAAGAACTGAAAAAAAAAACAAAGCACACTTTTTAAGTATTTACTTTCCAATATTTTCTGTTTATTTTCATTGTCATGTCCAGTTGCAAATGGCACATCATGAGAATAAAATTAAAATGAGGTTAAAAAAACTGCATTTTCACACCTTAGGAGATTGTATTCCACTAAGGAAGGCACAAACACTTTGTCTTTTTCTTTCAACACATTCACATGAAAAAGCTTTAGCCGAAAAAGTGCAAATCAACATGTCATCAACAATAAGCTAGAGTTACATAAAAAACACTGTTGTTCCAGTATAGTCAGCACAATGCTGAATACAAGTCATGTAACCCAAAATGGCCACAAACACCACAAGTAACAATTTGACAAACAAATGATTTGCTTCTGACTCACTTTGTGTGCCTGTCTATGTGTGTGTAAGGAAATCTGAATCTCTCTGATGTGAACAAGCATATTTCTCCAGTTATTTTTTTTCTGAGCCATGGTGCAGCTATTTAAAACCTGGCCTCATTACAGAAGCCAGTTCACTCTAAAAATGTTTTTGGGAGCAGGAACAAACCCTATGGCCGAAGCTTCGGCTTATGAGACACATTTTGCATAAGCAAATTATTGACCATTATGTAATAGCACATTTAGATTGTGAATTTCCTAGAAATAGCTATTATAAGGAGGCAAAATTAGGCCATGAAAGCATCTGAGAAACAGTGACTACATGATGTGCGTTAAATTGCTTGCAAATGTATTTTTTGCACGATTTCATGACAGAATTTCACCCCATTAGTGAGTTGTCCTGGTAACACTTTACAATAAGGTTTCATTTGTTAACATTAGTTAATGTACGAACATGAACTAACAGTGAGCAATACCTTTTTTTACAACATTTATTAACCTTGTTAAATGTATTAGTAAATGTTGAACTGAACATATAACTAAGGTTAATAAATACTGTAAAGGTGTTGTTCATTCTTAGTTCATGTTAACTAATGTACACTACCAGTCAAAAGTTTTTGAACAGTAAGATTTTTAAATGTTTTTTTTTTTTTTTAATAAATCTCTTCTGCTCACCAAGCCTGCATTTATTTGATCCAAAATTATAGCACAACAGTAAAATTTTAAAATGTTTTTGCTATTTAAAATACCTGTTTAATATTTGAATATATTTTAACATGTAATTTATTCCTGTGATCAAAGCTGAATTTTCAGCATCATTACTCCAGTCTTCAGTGTCACATGATCCATCAGAAATCATTCTAATATGCTGTTTGCTAATCAAGAAATATTCAACAAAACCTGAAAAAAATCTACTCAGCTGTTTTCAGCATAAAAATAATAATAATAAATGATTGATAAATGATAAATAATAATTTTTAAGAAGCAAATCAGAATATTAGAATGATTTCTGAAGGATCATGTGTCTGGAGTAATGATGCTAAAAATACAGCTTTGAAATTACAAGAATAAATTACATTTTAATATATATAAGTAGAAAACAGTTATTTTAAATAGTAAAAATATTTCAAAATATTACTGTTTTTGCTGTACTTTGGATCAAATAAATGCAGGTTTGGTGAGACTTCTTTATTAAAAACATTAAAAATCTTACTGTTCAAAAACTTTTGACTGGTAGTGTAGTTCACAAATGTTATCTGTTAAATGTTAACTTATTGTAAAGTGTCACCGTTAATTTAATCATTGAGATCAACAGTTTGTGCGACAATAATCCAGTTTTGTAAAAAATATTTTGTCAGTAGACCATCACTTTGTGCTTCTCTTAAAGAGACAGTTCACCCAAAAATGAACATTCTGTCATCATTTGTTCTCCCTCATGTCCTTCCAAACCTGTATTTATTTATTTCTTTTGCTAAACACACAAAAAAATATATTTTGAAGAAAGTTGATAACCAAACAATTTTGGCTCCCATTGACTTCCATTGTATTTTTTGTCCATGCGATGAAAATCAAAAAGGTCCAATGTTGTTTGCACCTCAGCGTTCTTCAATATATTGTCTTTTATGCTTCACAGAAGAAATAAAGTCAGGATTCAAATACATGAGGTTCAGTAAATGATGTCAGAATTTATATTTTTGGCTGAAGTGTCTATTTAATTAAATAAGTTTAAGCTAATTTGTGCATTGTGATAATTTGTGCATTTGTTTACTTTCACATTCAAATGTGTTTTTGTGTTTCGAGCCAGTAGATTATGTTGAGATATTTAAGTATGTTGTGTGACATGGACTGTATGTTATCATCTTGTGCTTATGCTGTACTGAATGTATTAAGTTTAGGTATAGGTTTACAGAACACACGTTTGTTTGTGTGTGTAGATTGTTGAATGTTTCTTAGTATCTTAGTATTCCCACATTGTTGCATCAGCAATCCCCTGACCGCTGGCTTTGAGCACACCAGCATGGTCTCCCTTAAGATACTTGCCCTCCTTTGTCTTAATGGCCACTTTATTATAATCACTGAACTCAAAGTGGAAATAGACAGGTGTGTCACTACTGCTGATCACAGAGCCGTCTGCCTCCACCATCCAGTACTTCCCCATTGAGTCTGACAAGAAAAATAAGAGAAATAGTAAATAACAGACAACACAGAATTTCTGATAAATAATAATAAAATAATAAAACTTTTTTAGGGCTGTATTATTGAATAAATATTGAGAAATCATTGCATTGTTAAAATTGTATAAATTCAAGTGATTACACGCTTTTTGATTATTAACATTTAAATAAACCTTTAAAATGAAATCCAGAAAGATGAAAAAAGAAAACAGAGAATCTAGGAGGAAAAACTAAACAGATTTAATAGGACCCTAAAAAGTATTTATTTTATTTTATTTTATTATTTTGTGTAGATTTTCGAAAAGATATATATATTTTTTTAATTTCTAGGACTAAAAATTTTTTTTTTTTTTTTTTTTTTTTTTTTTTTTGAAAATGAAAACTTGTTTGACCCAGAATTTGGGAAAACATAAAAGAGATTTCATAAGCTTTTTAATTAGAAATATGTTAATTTAATTTAATTTGTTTTCAATTTAAACATTAAACAAAAAATAAACAAATAAATAAATAAATAAACGTAGGGCCCTATGAAATCTAAACAGATTTCATAGGGCCCTACATTTATTTATTTATTTATTTAATTTTATTTATTTATTTTGTAGATTTTAGAATATATATATATATATATATATATATATTGTGACGAGTCGGCTGCCTCCCCCCTAACTATCAGCTTCACCCCGTCGGTAATCGCCGCCCTTCACCAGGCTCCCGACGGGAGTGGGCGTGTGGGAGGAGGAGGAGGGGCGCCGAAACATCCAGGTCTGGCGGCGTGTGATGAGGCACACCTGATGTGAATGAAGCCTCATCACCGCCGCTGTTAAAATGCCGAGCGCGCCTCTCCTCAGGAGACCGGTCTCTTCCCCGTGCATGCACGCTGGTGTCCTCGTGGGTCCAGGAAGGGGTGAAGAGGGTACCAGCGCCGCAGGACGAGTTGCCGGACCCCGCGGGTCCGGATGAGGACCGCACCCGTAACGGCTGACGGGCCAGGATGCCGGGCCGTGTTATCCCCCAGAAGCGCCGCGTAGGTGGAGGAGGACGATGCCGCTAGAGAAGCCGCCGCCCCTCGCACCCCGGACCTGAGCGGGGAGCGCGTGCGGCCGCCGGACTCCGCCCCTTACCTGGACCCTTCCCTTTTGGAACACTACCCCTCCTTCACGGAACCCCGTCACTTCGAGGACACCAGATCCCCCTTTTGTTTTGGACACTTTTTCCCCCCTTTTTGGACACTTTGTTTTATTGTTTAATAAAAGCCTCTCCGAGGCCTGACGTCACGCCCCCTGTGTCTGTCGCTTTGCTCCGCCCCCGTGACAAGTGGTGGAGAATGCAGGCATGGGCGGAGCTTAGGCAGCGCAGTGGGAATCACCTGATGACGTCAACCCCTCTCGCTCGCAAAAGTCAAGGAAGTTTCGACCCGGAGGGACGGAGAAACGACGGTGACAGCCTCCCAGCCGCTAAAGGGGTAAGTGACTTCTTTCATTTAGTAACACTTACCCTGCGGTTGGTTGAGGCTGTCGACTAAATTCCGGTTTCTCTGTCCCCGGTCCGGTGGCGTTGCGAGAGGGAGTCGCCCGGAGAGGAATCCCCGCCCACTCCGACCGTTGGAGCCTGGTTGAGGAAGGTAGCACTCCTGCGTGGGCGGCGACCGGAGGACGGGGATGTCGCTTGGGGGGGGGAATGTGACGAGTCGGCTGCCTCCCCCCTAACTATCAGCTTCACCCCGTCGGTAATCGCCGCCCTTCACCAGGCTCCCGACGGGAGTGGGCGTGTGGGAGGAGGAGGAGGGGCGCCGAAACATCCAGGTCTGGCGGCGTGTGATGAGGCACACCTGATGTGAATGAAGCCTCATCACCGCCGCTGTTAAAATGCCGAGCGCGCCTCTCCTCAGGAGACCGGTCTCTTCCCCGTGCATGCACGCTGGTGTCCTCGTGGGTCCAGGAAGGGGTGAAGAGGGTACCAGCGCCGCAGGACGAGTTGCCGGACCCCGCGGGTCCGGATGAGGACCGCACCCGTAACGGCTGACGGGCCAGGATGCCGGGCCGTGTTATCCCCCAGAAGCGCCGCGTAGGTGGAGGAGGACGATGCCGCTAGAGAAGCCGCCGCCCCTCGCACCCCGGACCTGAGCGGGGAGCGCGTGCGGCCGCCGGACTCCGCCCCTTACCTGGACCCTTCCCTTTTGGAACACTACCCCTCCTTCACGGAACCCCGTCACTTCGAGGACACCAGATCCCCCTTTTGTTTTGGACACTTTTTCCCCCCTTTTTGGACACTTTGTTTTATTGTTTAATAAAAGCCTCTCCGAGGCCTGACGTCACGCCCCCTGTGTCTGTCGCTTTGCTCCGCCCCCGTGACAATATATATATATATATATATATATATATATATATATATTTTTTTTTTTTTTTTTTTTTTTTTTTTTTTTTAATTTCTTGGACTAAAAATGTCTATTTTTTTTATTATTTATTTATTTTTTTTTTGAAAATGAAAACTTGAATGGCCCAGAATTTGGGAAAACATAAAACAGATTGCATAAGCTTTTTAATTATAAAACAAATGTTGATTTAATCATTAAAATAAAATACAGACAAATAAAAACTGAAAAAAAAAAAATAAATAAATAAATCCAGAAAAATTAAAAAAAAAAAAATTTTAATCTAGGATTAATTTTTGTTTTTCTTTTTTAATGAAAACTGAACAGCCCAGAATTTGGGAAAACATAAAACTTTATAGATTTATTAGGCTTTTACAAAAATGTAGTTTAAACATAAAAATAAATTGAAAAAAATTAAATTCTGAAAAAATAAAATTAAAAAACAAAATTTGGGAGAATTTGGGAGAAAATTAAACAGATTTCATAGCCCCCCCCCCTTTTTTTTCACACAAGATATTTAAAAAATTCCAAGATTAAAAACGTCAAAAATGTTTTCAAAACAAATTTTGAAAACACATATAACAGACTTCATAGGCTTTTTGATTTCAAAAATATGATTTAAGCAGTAAAATAAATTCCAGAAAAAAAATAAAACAGAAAAACGGAATTTGTAGAAAAATAAAACTGAATAACATGAATTTAAATATTTAAACAGTTTTCCCAGGGTCCTAAGTAATTATTTACTTCCTATCAACTGTTAGTAAATCTTCATGAATTGTAGTACCGCTATCACTCACCTCTGAGGCTGTAAGCATTGTTGTTGTAC